>WAAB01000909.1:568322-596651 GCA_013389865.1 Piaya cayana | reverse complement strand
GAGCTGGCCTCTTCTCCCAAGTGATGGGGGACAGGACAAGAGGGAATGGCCTCAAGCTCCACCAGGGGAGATTTAGGCTGGACATTAGGAGGAAGTTTTCCACACAAAGGGTCTTTGGGCATTGGAACAGGCTACTCAGGGAGGGGGTTGATTCACATTCCCTGGAGGTGTTTAAGGCACAGGTGGATGAGGTCCTGAGGGACATGGTTTAGTGTTTTGATAGGAATGGTTGGACTCGATGATCCATTGGGTCTCTTCCAGCCTGGTGATTCTACGATTCTATTATTTCAAACAATGAGATTATAAGATTCATAATTTTAGTTTTCAGATTACATCTAAACATTAGGGTCTAAGAAATGACTGAATGTAATGACCAATAGATGATTTATATTATACATAATATATACATAAATAAGCACACTGAGAAGATCTCATTCCACCAAGGCACCCTGTGCTATTCAGTAGCAGAAATGGAAGATAGAGTAGGATGTCATTTGGTCTGGTGAAATTTTCACAGGCTGGGTTTTTTTTGCATGGAAATCTATAGCAATGTTCATCAGAATAATTCAAAACTTGGTTCTCCATAACTTTTCTTAGTATTAACAAACTGCAATTGCATGCTACATCACATGTTAAAAGTCATTAGTTTTCCTCTGATTGCCACTCTGGGTACCACAGTTAACTGCCTGACCAGCACATCACACCTGCTGCGTAATGCTATGCCTCTACCCAAGACCTTCATAATCCAAACCTATATGGACATTTCCATTAACTTTTTTTGGAAAATTTCAGAGTTGCCATTGAGTTGGGACACTGGGTCAAGACAGAAATGCTGTCAAGACTGATCTTGATCAGTGAAATGGCTTATGGTAGAATCCTGTCAGGTTAAGCACCTTCCCATTTGTATGGGCTGTTCTGCCAGAGTAAGTATAAATCACACTCCTTGTCTTCAATGCATGTAATATTGTTGCACTGAACACATCACTGGTACAACAATCACAGCACTAGCAAACATTAGGGGACCCAAAGTTGTTAATACTGCCTTTCAGAAGCTAGCAATTTCAACATGATAGAATCCAAGACACAGATTCCTCCTCAAGGTGCTTTTGATTTTCACTTGATTGTGAATTCTTCAGCTCATTATTCTCAATTTGTTTTGACTTATGGGTATCTAGTCCATATAACTACTGTGTGAAGACAACGTTGTTTAACTGCAGATTTGCTGGTGAATTGAGCCATTATCACTTCCCATTCAAGATGAAATAGAATTAAAAACATGAAAGTATGACTGGAATAATTAACAGTGCAGCCCCATCCTACGTGTTGTGGCGCTAGCAGGACTCAAATCATAATGGATATTATCAAACATATGTAAGCCAGGTGAATATCTCCATCCAAAGACAGGAGAGCTTCAAAATATGCAGATCTTCTTTAGAGATGTCCAATGATACTTAAAAAATACAGGCTACATCTACTACTGACATGCTAGAAATCATATAATAAACATAGGTTTTAACCCAGAGTAAACATACCTGTGACAAATTTGCCAAGATCTCTCTCCACTGGCTGAGCCAAGTCTCATGAACGCCCAGGATGTGACTTAGCAGCACAAGGATCTGAAGCATGGTGAAAAGCTAAGCCTAAAACAAATGATTTTGAATTAGTGGTGTGTGTTAGAGCACAGCTTTGCTGATTAATTAACTAGCCCTGTTTTGGAGTCTGCTTGCAGATGTTTACTGTCATGAACAGATATAAAGTACCTTGAGCACATTCTGGATTTAAAGTGACTAGGTTGCATTACCACTATTTCATCAGCGTCACTCACTGATGATGGTTGCTGAACTGTAACCTCTGAAAACATACACCAGATGCTACCTTCTGTTCTTAAAATCCATTTCTAATAAAAGTAAAAACATCTTCTGCCCCTGGACATAATAACAAAACTGCATTTGCTTTTCTGCCAATTGTTGGAGGTACATAATCTTTAAATGGGAGATCACTCCCTTGAATTCTGTTTTCTTCATATCTCCAAAATGAAACCGTAATCATTCTATATTTGAAACCTTCAGTTATTTCCATGACAACAATGACATGAACAATAATTAAAACTTTATCGGATGAGAAGAAAATGGACAGAGTGTAACATAGGAGGGAGATTTCAAAACCCCATAAACAGAAACTTTCTTCTACCTGATCTCCAGTGCTCTATGCAGCTTTAAATCTACTGAAGAGAAGCACCAACATTTTAAGAGTTCAGTGAAAGGTGTCCCTTATACTGTGCTTTTTAAAAAAATATTTTTAATATCTCTTTCGATCACACATCCAGTTAGATAAAACCAAACAAAAAGTACTTAACTTCTGCCTCTCTCTCCATTTCTCTCATCCCGATCACACCAGTGGCTTCAATCCTTTCTGCAGTTGTTAAGGCAACATAAAAGTACTGTTCTAGCAGCTGAGGGCTAGTAGATAACTTTATGGATCTTAAAGCCATCTCTTATCACAGCTTTTGTATCTTCTATCACCACTACCTTCATCACTGACCTTCAGCATATGCAAAGCAGAGACAGGAATTAATTATTGTGTAAAGTTTGTAGGATATCAATTCTTTACATCCTATCAAAATTTGGACTGCAATTGCCAAAGAAATCAGAAAGAATCAGAAAACTGGAGCTGCTTTTCTCCTCCCTCAGTTGACATTTTTTCTGGCTCTGACCCGAGAAAGCAGTCAGAGAAGCCTTTGACTCATGATAGCCTTTAAACAAGAAGAGGATCGATGCTATTGGATTCAAAGCACAACTGTCATTTCTGATCCAAGTGGCTCATCACTCAGCACATCAAGCTTCCAATGAATTAAGTGTTAATTCATTGAATTACAAGTTCAAGTTATCTAGAGTATATAAATCTGGTGCTACCTCACTTTTGGCTACTTGATTTTGCTACACGTACCTCAGTTCAAGTATTATTTTAATTAGGAATACAGGTTTCTTCCTGGGAAAAAAAAGTGGGGGGGAGAAAGTTTTTCTCTTCCTGGGGAAAGAAACGGTCATTTTTTGACAAGATACAGTTCAGTGAAAACTGGAAGAATTTTTTTAGAATGAAGGTCACGTTTCTATCTTCAAGCCATTTTCTCTGCCAAGTATCAACATCTAGCAGGTAATAGAACTGGTCTGAGAATTTATTAGGTAAACAATAGAAGTGTGAAATAATTCTTTATAATAATACAAAGTATTTGGCAGCTGAAAGGCAGAGGCTATTACTAGCTGCTCCATAATGTAATGCTTGCCATTTAAATTAGATTGGACATTAAATTCTAATATGAAATAACTGTATATTGGTTGCATACAACCCAGAAACATATAAAACAGTTATATAGGGGGCGGGATAAACAAAGTGATAGGCGCATTAGGCTCTTCTTTTTGGCTGCAATTAATGTGTAGCCATCCCCCATAAAATTTAGTAACTGTGGAGTAACTTGCTACAAAACTGTCTCACGGTTCAAGAGCAGGAATAATGAATGCTGGTTCCAATGAAGCTGCGGAAATACATCACTCAAATTAGGATATGGACAAGACGCTAAGGCTAATGCCTGCGTTATTAGAGAAAGTGCTCAGCTGAAAACAGGCACACGCAGAGATACAGGCAGAGTAACAGCCTTGTGTAACACCTTGTGTGTGCTCCATCCTTAAACCTGCAGCTGTGCGACAGCGGTGCTAGCAGATGGGGAACACACATGTGAGTGCACTCTGGAAAAACAACATAAACCTGTTTTTCACCTGAATTACGCTAGATGCTTACGTCGGTTCAGAGCACTGGCTGCCACCCGAGAGACGGGGCACGCAGGAAGGGGTGCAGCCCCTCGAGGTACAGGAGTGGAAAAAAGATAGAGCTGTAGCACACGGACACTGGAGGGACAAGCCGAAAAGGAGGAGAGATACCCCCCTTACAGGTGTGCTGTCCCTGATCTCACCTTGAGCTGCTTCCACCTTATTTCTTCTTGGGTACAACATGATCTTTTACTAGCATGTAGGAGTCCACAGCCGAGGAAACACACAGTTACGACCTATGAGTCTGCAAAGGGCAGATGGAGGATAACAGAAATACACTGAATCAAGATTTAATTGTAGATAAATCATACAGAAGAGGGTGATTACTGCAGCTTCACTGAACTGGAGCCTTACCGGGCTCCTGCCAAGATCCAAGGGCAAAGATACAAAACGACGAGACGGTAATTGCAGCCGTCCCTGCTTTTCCACCCCCACCTCTAGCTCCTCACCTGCCCTGTAGGACCGCGCACCCCTGAGCATCAAGCGATTTGACGTGCGGAGGAAGAAAAAAAAACCCCACAAACGCTTAAACTACGGATCAAAGGAAGCAACCGCGGTTCCGAGAGCACAAGCGCCCTTCGAAACAGCGACGAGTGCGAGAGGAGCCCGCCCGGAGCCGCCGAGCCGGCAGGAGGAGGACAGGGAGGGGGGGGAGACAGGGAGAGGGGCAGGGAGAGGGACAGGAGAGGGACAGGGGGGGGAGGGGGGGGGGGGGGGAGGGGAGGGGGCAGAGGAGGCGGGGGGGGGGGAAAGGGAGAGGAGCAGGAACAGGGAATAGAGAGGTAGGAGAGGGGCAGGGAGAGGGACAGGAGAGGGACGGGGGCAGGGAGACAGGGAACAGGAGAGGGACGGGGGAACAGGGAAAGGGGGACAGGAAGGGGGAAAACGAGAGGAGCAGGAACAGGGAATAGAGAGGTAGGAGAGGGGCAGGGACAGGGAGGAGAGAGGCAGGACAGGATAGGAGCAGGGACAGGGACAGTACCGGGACAGGCAAGAGAGCGGAATAGGAAGGAACAGGAGAGGGACAGGCAGGAGCGGGGCAGGGACAGGCAGGAGCGGGGCAGGCGGAGCTGGGCGGGCGCTGCCCGCAGGTGCGAGCGCCGGGGCCGAGCGGCTCCTCCCTCGGTCCGTCGGTCCCGGAGCCCTGAGAGAGGGGGCCGGGACCGCCCCCCCCCCCCAGCCGGGGCGGAGCGGCGGCTCCGGGAGATGCTGCAGGATGCGGGCGGAGAACCGGACGGCAGCCGAGGCCCCGCTGCGCCTCTTCCCCGCGCCCGTGCTCGCCGGCATCACCGCGGCCTGCGTCCTGCTCTTCGTCGTGGGCATCACCGGCAACCTCATGACCGTGCTGGTGGTGTCGCGGTTCCGGGACATGAGGACAACCACCAACTTGTACCTGTCCAGCATGGCTTTCTCCGACCTGCTCATCTTCCTCTGCATGCCCCTGGACCTCTTTCGGCTCTGGCAGTGCCGCCCCTGGAACTTCGGGGACCTCCTCTGCAAGCTCTTCCAGTTCGTCAGCGAGAGCTGCACCTACTCCACCATCCTCAACATCACGGCCCTCAGCGTGGAGCGGTACATCGCCATCTGCTTCCCCTTCCGCGCCAAAGTCATCATCACCAAGGGGAAGGTCAAGCTGGTCATCCTCTTCCTCTGGGCTATCTCCTTCGTTAGCGCCGGACCCATCTTCGTCTTGGTGGGCGTCGAGCACGAGAACGGCACGAACCCCCTGAGCACCAACGAGTGCCGGGCCACGGAGTACGCCATCCGCTCGGGGCTCCTCACCATCATGGTCTGGATCTCCAGCATCTTCTTCTTCTTGCCCGTGTTTTGCCTGACGGTGCTGTACAGCCTCATTGGGAGGAAGCTCTGGAGGAGAAAGAGAAGGAACATGGGTCCGAATGCTGTCATCAGGGATAAGAACAACAAGCAGACTGTGAAAATGTTAGGTATGACTTCTTGCTCTGTTTTGCAAAGGATGCCTGTGCTTGTGTGTGTGTGAAAGACCGAGTGCTCTCTGGTAGGTCACTATAGTTGTTTCCAAAGGAAAATGTTTGTTGCAAGTTTTTTTTGCACTATGGAAGCGGTTGAGTCACCATCCCTGGAGGTGTTTAAGGGACAGGTGGACGAGGTGCTGAGGGACATGGTTTAGTGTTTGATAGGAATGGTTGGACTCGATGATCCGATGGGTCTCTTTCAACCTGGTGATGCTATGAAGTGCTTCATACAGAGGGCTGCACCTCAAGGTATTGATAGAGTAACTCTCCTCCTTCGACAGATTTATTTCTAACTGGTTTGATCTGAGGATGCTTTAATGGTTAAACAAATGTTAACAACAATCACCAACAAGCACAAGTACTACAGATACAATAAGCTAGTGCCCTGGAGATTTTCGAATGTTTTTACTCTTTGGTAGTGGATACAGGTGTTATTTAGAGGAGGAGAGCTTTTTTGGTATTTAAACAAAACTAAACTCTTCTCAAACCACAGAGTTGAGCTGCATACTAAGCAAGCAGGATATGATGTGCACTTTTTTTTTATATGAAAGGAGCATCAAGATTTTTAGCAAACTGAGGTTATTTGTGAGGATGGCTGTATACACTTAGGAATCTGCATTTCTATATTAGGAAAACATCAGCATGTGCCGAACAAGGAGCATTGTGTTTCCTTTGAGGTCTATGATCCTGTAAATTCTCACTGACTAAGAAAACAGGATCCAGACGATCCACACTGTCATTCCTAACTTTGTATGTTTATGTTGCTGAATGGTTTAAGCAACAGTTATTGTTGGCACAAAGAAAAACAAATTTTAGCATACAGTCAGTGTACATGGTTGGAGTTTGATGCACAAAACCAAAAAGTTGTTCTGCAGTTTGGTGTCTGAAAACTGCAGAATCCTTGTGCTGCTGTGTGCTTTTATTCAAGCAAAAAGCCCTCTGCAGTGCAAATCACCCCATGGATTTCAGCGGGGACAGGACACTGCATGTAGGAGGTTTCACAGGCAGCAGCTCTGCTGTGCTCGTTTCAGCTAAGTTGAAGTGATAGAGTAATGAGCTAGATTAAGAGATGGCACCGCGTCCTAAGTACCTTAATTACTAAATAGGAGACTGATTTTTTTTTATTCACATGCTACACTTTTACTGTGCAACAGCACAAAGAATAATAAAACCTGCAACACTCTTTGTGCCCTTTCAGCTGCATTTTATGATCAATAGAATTACTCCAGTGTGGTACATGTGACCTTGGAAGTAATTCATCATTTACACTTCTAGAGTTACAGGATTTACAATAAGTAAATTGCTGCCATATATTACCAGCATGTTTATCGTTCTGTATACTTAACTATAAAGAATTTTGAAATAATAACTGTTTATTTCTGCCCTGAAGTATTGCTGCAAGCATTACAAGATTTCAAATACCTTTTTTTTCTTCTTTTATGAGCTCTGAGAATAGCAAGACAATGGCAAGACTGTCCTCTGACAGAGAGCCAGTGTTCTCTAAATGGTAACAGTCTGATGTCCAATGGAAAGAAAAGTAGTGAGGGCTCAGTACCAGCGGATGCTCAATGCAGTCTGCTTTCATTGGGTTTAATGTTCTGCTTAAAATTTAGAAGGCGTTTTCAAAGACTTCAGCGAGTCATGGAACATCAAGTAAATGGGATTACCATCAATGCTTCTTTTAAGTCGTAGAGAAAGTTATGCTTCTAGGTCCATATTTAAACACATTAATTTATAGCTTGACTTGTAAAGAAGCTATCAAGTCCCTTCCTATTGAAATCAAGATGACTTTGCATGAAAGCAGATTGAACTGTCAAATGCCCAACTAGGGATATGCATGCCCTCATGGGAAAATATTGACTGTGCTTAAAGTTCTGTTTGTAATGACCATCAGTACAATATTCTTTATATGGATTAAACACCAGAGCACACTTGTGAGCTCTGAATTTTGTAGGTGAAGATACTGTGGAAAAAAATTGAACTGGTTGGGTCAAGAAGATGCAGAGCTGGAAAACATACTCCAAACCTCAGCTCTGTGCTTTAGAGTCCACCATAAGTCCTCTATAAGTATCCATTTAAGCTTGGGGATGCTTGTTCCAAGGTTTCATGGGGAAGGTACTGATAATCACCCCTCTTAGCTATTTGAATTTTGTAACTGCTGTGACTGGACATGAGCAAGCAGGATTGCTAAGCAAGAGAGAAGGTTAACTGGTAAAAAATGCTTAAGAATGTCAAAAGCCCTTGCTTGAATTTTCTATTTCTTCCCTCTCAGGTATATTAATAGATACACTCAGAACAATATGAAAAATAGTAAAGGTCAATGGCACACAGAATTTTCCTTTTCTCTAGCATGGAAATTCAAATGGGCCGGTGTTCTGAGATACACGCTTTCCTATTACTCTACTTATATTTACACATGCAGTATAACTGTAGTGATAGTGTAATATTACAGATATATTATGTAACTATAATTATGCAGTTACATATTTAGTTTTACTGCTCTTAGAGTAAGTAGTGTTATAAAAAGTTGGCCAACTGGAAGGGTGCACCACTCTTCTTACCTTGGCATACGTGCTCTACAAGTCCAAATTCTGGTGGTTTCTTTTATTTCTAGGCCTTTGCCTTAAACAATTTTGCTTTCCATTAATTACATGCTTCATTATGACAGCGTTGAGTCTATCACATTATATGTAATTTGCTTTCATTAAACGCTGCAGGTAATACATTGTTATACTTTTTTTTTGTCACCATTCTGAGCCTTGATTCTGTTTTTACATAAACATACGTTTTATAGTTCAAAACATGCTATATAAGATTTGTCTTGCAGTGTACAGGCAGCCTATTTAGCTATGATTAGCCTGTATTAAGCATTGCTAATTTATACCCCCAGAGAATGTATTGAGAGGCACAAAACTGAAAACTCTTCTGATGCTTTTTCACACTTTGATTAATTTGTTAAAAAAATACTATTTTAAAATAGAATTTTAATCATCCGTATTTTAATGCTCATACTTAACGCAATTTCTTTTACTGTTTTTATTTTAGTTGTGGTGGTATTTGCTTTCATACTCTGCTGGTTGCCTTTTCACGTAGGACGATATTTGTTTTCCAAATCCTTTGAAGCTGGATCCTTGGAGATAGCAGTGATCAGCCAGTACTGCAACTTGGTGTCCTTTGTCCTCTTCTACCTTAGTGCAGCCATCAACCCCATCCTCTACAACATCATGTCCAAGAAGTACCGAGTCGCTGCTTGCCGGCTGTTTGGACTCAAACCTCTTCCCAAGAAGAGACTCTCCAGCACGAAGCAAGAAAGTTTGCGTGTTTGGACAGAAACGAGTGTTATCACATGACAAATCATTTCCAGCACCAGAGCATCACTTACCTGTATTTCCCAGAAAGCCATAAGGAAAGAGAAGGAGGGCAAGAAATACAGATTGAAATGTTAAAGCTGTACTTTTGTCATCATCTGGATTTGCCAAAAAATGTAATGAAGGCATGAACTTTGAGGCTATAAAGTGAGGCACATACAGTCACAGAATTTGGGAACGTTCAAGTATTATTTTTCTGCTGCTTTTGCCTATATTTTTTTTTAGCACTAACTGTGGCAGGAGAGCTGGGCTTTACCATTCTTAACAGGCAAACATAGCTCAGATGCTTGAGCATTTGTGTGACTTAAGTACCAGCTACTTTGAGCTGATTTTTTCCAGCATTAAATTTACTTTTGCTTACAGATTTTCTAGCATATGACTAGACTCGAGAGAAAGAGAGAGAATTGAATTGCCTTGCCTTTTTGGAATAGTAAATGTGGAATTTGATATACTTTTCATAATCTTATTTTTCAAGCAAACTAACATTTTTTCCTCTCTGAATGAGGAAAAGTGTTTCTTAAAAAAAGAAAAGGAGAAATAAAATGGATAATGCTTAAACATGCTGAAAATAAGTGATTATTCTGTCACATCCTAGTAGAAAGGAAATCAAAAAAAATCTTCACATAAGTGGCTCAGAATATGAATGACTACTGAAATTTTTTTAAATATATATCAGTGGTACAGGGATGGTGCTGACTTCAGGGCTGCTGTGAAAATATGGAATGCTATCTAACACCAAAGTAATTCTGTTTTTTAATAGCTAAATCATCTGTACTTGTTCTGCTCAGCTTGACTGTGAATGATGCAATGTGTTTGAACTTGGAAGCTTTTAGTTGTTTTGATATTTGTAAGGAGTCTGTGGCTACCTGTCTCTATGCTGCGCACCACCGTACCCTTTAAGTCTGCTAAGGACAGGCCTCCTACCTGTGAACCACCACTTATTTCCTTGTTTCTATTTAAAGTATATCAGCCAGTTACCAGGACCAGTCCCCACAGAAAGCCCGGTGTGCAGTTTTACTTGTTTGCTGTAGTATTAAATTGAGACAGTTTTTCAATCAACATGACCTGACAAAGTAATCAAAAATTCTGCATTAAAAGACACAGGCAGACACATTCTCATACTTAATCCATAAAAATCTTAAATTCAATTTATTTTTATAACTCTAATATGCCATTAAAAGGCAAACCAGAAAACTTTCCATCCTTTACTCTAATTGGCGTGTCTTATATTTCATCTATTGTCCCACTAACACATTGAGTTTGTGGTCCAGCTAATAGAGCCTATGGAGCACGCATGTGCAATAACAACTTTCTATTTATTTTGTTCTAGTATTTATTAGCAGCTGGTCCACAACTGGTTCTCTATAATGAATTGTCTGGTATCAAAAGTCCCACTGTTTTCAAACTCCTATTAATGCTGATGGGCCATTTTCCTCCTGTTACACCTTTAGCTGATGGTACTGCTCAGGTATAACTCAAAAGAAAATTTGGCCTCTTGTATATGCTCTGTCTTTTATATCATCCAGTGCTTTGCTAAGGCCAAGAGACTGATTGCTGCTCCTTGCTATGGCATCTGAGCCTGTCTTGCTCCCCATTCCAGCACGGGTGGGGAGCACAAGTTTGATGCACGGGAACCTATAAATTAAGGGACTAATGAGCAGCAGCAGCACCATGGTTTTTGTCTCTAACCACGTCTGCCTTGTTATCCACTTTGTTCTCTCGCTTGTTGTCAGCTGACAAACAGATCTGATGGCAGATGTCATGTAACTCAGGGAAACAAGAAATTTGGGAATTTTGTAAAGATTGTGAAGGTGTGAGCTCACTAATGACATATCTTGTGTAAGTGAACAGGTCACACACCCAGTGTCACATAAGTGTTTCAAATCTCAGCTGTGCCTGTGATGTTAAATGTGAACAGAAAAAAGAAATAAAGTGATGAAACCATTTATAATCCTACCGGCTCAGTAGTGGTTGAGGAAGTGGTGTGATGCATGCAGGCTGAAGCGAGTCTGTGTCAGGTTTGCTCAGTGCTTCACACACCTGTGCATGGGAGGGGGGTATGGCCAAGGTTTGTTCAGGACTGGCATTTACCTCCAGAAAATCTGGTTTGGGGGCTTATATAGCTAATTGTGTTAAGCCATGGATTTTTTTTTTTGGGGGGGGTGTTGGGTTGGTTTTTTTTTTGGTTGGTTTGGGTTTTTTTTAAACCAGAATAACATTAAGCCCCTGTGTAGAAGCATTTCATTCCTGCATGTAAACATACTAATAACTCAATTTAACCTACCAGTTCATCAGGAGAAACTGCTGTAAATTTTAACTATACCAACCCTGTGAAATTGCCACACCTTTGTGTATAGAATAGAATTAAAATAATTAATCCAGGGTTACAACAGTGAGAAAGATGGGAACTGGTTCCTTATTGGGAGGGAGAACAAGACTCCTCCCTCTCTTCTCACTTAAGAAATGGACTTGTTTTTGCAAGTCATTGAACATTTAGCCAAATCTAGTAAAATACATGCATTTTTATTAAAGAGTAGCCACCTTCATATGACTCTCACACAAATAGGCAAATATTTCAGATCCAGCAGGGAACATTCAAGCATTTAAAGCACCCTGTAGCTGCCACTCCTGCAATTGGCTCTATACCATCCATTAGTTTTGTTTCCCCCCAGAACCAAAACTTTTCATTACTTCTAAAGCCAGTGGAATCACACTTACCAGCGTGTGTAAGGGTCTGCTTCTTCAAACAGGTATTAGCGCATAATGAACTGATTTTGTATAGAAAACAAGGAAAAAAAATCGCCTGAATGACATTCAGCTTCACATAATAAAAATCAACTATTGTCAGATGCCTCCTTAAAGATATATTTATACACTATAACACCCCAGCAGCACTCATAGGTACATCCAGTATTGCTTGCCTCCCGGGTTATTGCACAACGTATGAAGTAACTTCATCATGGAAAAAAAAAGTTGCAATCAAGATTGCAATAACTTTTTTTTTTTAACCTAAGAACTGCTAATTGAAGTCAGTCCAAGAGAGGTATAAGGAAATGTCTCAGGGAGTAACATGAGACAAGCCTCCTCTTGTCTTGTCTCTACCAGGTTTTTAACAAGCAGAACAGATGCTGCAGGCAGGGGATGCCGTGCCAAACCACCCATGTTGGCAACCACAGCTCTAGTGCTGCTGTAATCGCCTGTCTCACCTGCTGCAGCTGCTCCGGGTTTGTGGTGCAGATTATCTTGGTCGATACGTTCTAGCAGAGACAAAGTATTTCTCCTTCGTTCCCCGGGGCATTTCTGTAGCACCTCATGTTCCTGCCATCTCCTCCCCAAAGCCTTCCCTATCTGAAAGAGCATAGGGGCCTCCCCCACCCCATTTCCGGTTCTGACGCGACCTTTGAGCTCTGTTTTACATGCAGAGAGGGCAAGATCCCTTGCAGGCACTGGGCTGTTCATTACGTAGTCTGGCAGACGGGGTAGCTCTGCAGGAAGATTTCTTCAGGCTGTAGAACCATAGGTTGCATTTCTGGAAATGCTTCCCTATAGGAACAAACTTTGCCAGTCCCGGGCCCCTCACCACAAGAAGGATGTTGAGGTTCTGGAGTGAGTCCAGAGAAGAGCAAGGAAACTGGTGAAGGGGCTGGAGAAAAGGCGTTATGAGGAACGGCTGAGAGAGCTGGGGTTGTTTAGCCTGGAGAAGAGGAGGCTGAAAGAAGACCTCATTGCTCTCTGTAACTACCTGAGCAGAGGTTGTGGAGAGGAGGGTGCTGGCCTCTTCTCCCAAATGACAGGGCTCAGGACAAGAGGGAATGGCCCCAAGCTCCGCCAGGGGAGAGTTAGGCTGGACATTAGGAGGAAGGTTTTCACGCAAAGGGTCTTTGGGCATTGGAACAGGCTGCTCAGGGAGTGGGTTGATTCACGTTCCCTGGAGGTGTTTAAGGCACAGGTGGACAAGGTGCTAAGGTGCATTGTTTAGTGTTTGATAGGAATGGTTGGACTCAATGATCCGGTGGGTTTCTTCCAACCTAGTTATTCTATGATTCTATGATAAATGTATAGAGGTATTAGGAGTCAAAATTTTGCCATGTTCTCACTGACATGTATGTGAGAGCCCACATAGGTAGTAACTGGAGGTTCATTCATTAACCATTGTGAGTTTTAAAAGCTCTTCTAACTCTACATTTTCTATCACAGCTTCACAAATAAGCCAGAACTGTTTTGCTGCATTTTATTTCTTGGCAACACGTTAAATTGGTGATGAAATAGGTCAAAAGCCCTTTAACAGATAGCTTCATTCATTTTAGAAAAGTACCTTTGATGGAGGCGTGCACAGGCTGAAAATCATGTCTTATTGTATTTCTTGCCAAAAATAAAAACTACTGGGAAAATAGCACTCACATGCCAAATCTTGAGATGATAGATATTCAGCATTTCTTTAACTTTGTATCAAATGACATTTGTATAAGCCCTCTTTGAAGCAGCAGCCATTAGATACTTGCACCTGTAGCCTGGATGCTGGAGCTACTCCCTCCTTGTCTGCTGGACAGGGGTGAACTCTGTGCAAGTGGGATGGAGGGTAGCTTGTTGCCTCTTTGCAGGTTTGAAGGCAGCTGGTCCCACACCACTGTCTGACCACCCCTATGCTTGCTCTCATCTATCAGCACCTTAGGGAGCTCTTAGCAGTTCATCCAAGCACATCAGTGTTTCTTGGTGGGCTTCAATGTAGTTTGTATCATTTACAAAAACCCTGTGGCCAGCACAGTGGATAGATTCTATCCTTACAGATTTTAATGAACAATATTAGCCCAATTTTACAGCAAGGAATTAAAGCACATGGAGTGTTAACCCCTCGCTCAAACTGCACTGTCTGAGAATGATGTGGTTTGGATCCAGTCACCTCCCTCCGGGGTATTATTCTTTGGGTTGTGGGCTGGTTCAGGCAGCTCTGAGCATCGTTTCTGTTTCTAAACTGTGCTGCTGGACTGCTCAGCACAGTGACCTGAGATAAGCATTATACGGGAAAAGCAACCCCTGGCTGACACTGCAGCCTCTGGAGAGCTCAGATACTGGGAGCCTGAGTAAGGAAACACAGACTGCATTGCCAAAGTCCTGCTTCTGCATCCCTAGAGTCAATAACAACCAGCAGCCAAGTACAGCAGCTGAGGCAGCACCTTAACCCACAGTGGAATTCATAGCTGCCCATGAATGCTTACACACAACTCTGGGCCTGTGCACATGCAGGAGCTTCCCAGAAAATCTGCTGGATAATCTGGGTGTATATCCAGCAGATGCAGTTGCAGGAGTTGGCATGTCTTGGGAACACCTGGCACAATTTACAATATTTTACACCAATTGCTCTCAGGCAGATTTAGCTGGAGTTACACAGTGTCCAACTGTAATATCAGCAGCACCTGGAGGAGCTGGAAGCTCACAGGGCATTAACATGAAGTGTCTGTTCCTTTAGGCAGGGCCATCATCCCTGAAGGGCAGTGGTACTTACACGCACGCCCTGCTCCTCCCCTGAGGGTCCCTACCTGAGGTATCACAGCAGATTCCTTCCCAGCTCCGTGCAAGGATCAGGAATTAAACAAGAGTGAAATAATTTCCTCACACAAACATGCTTGCCAATGCCCTTTCACTCTTAAACCTGATTTCTGGTGAGAGACAGGTAAAACCTCCAGGGGTCTGGCTTCACATCCACCAAATTTGCCTAAAGCAGTTTGTTACTTGGTGGGGTCCAGCTTTGCCAGCAATCTCAGATGGTGAAATCACAGTTTCAGAAGCCCTGGCTGCTGTTGTTTAGAAAAGGAAAAGAGAAGTAAATGTTAGATCACAATTTGCCTATCACCCCTGAATTATGGTTATGCAGGTGTAGTGAAAGAGGAGGAAGAAAAAGACAGATTTAATCCATCTTGCATTAACATAGTTTTACAGGCTGCTGATTGGTAGTCACATCTCCTTGCTGTTGAGCCTTAGTATGGTTGTCATCCCAGGACACAACAGAGTACATTACATTACATTAATTAAGTTATCAAACTTAATTAATACACTTGGTGGGATTTTAAAGACTTTTTCAGTGCTGGGTAACTGAAGGGTACTGCCCTTCTCGATCTGAGTTGAGGACTGGTGCATGCCATGACTTGTCAAATGAGACAAAATTCAGAGCACCTCCTGTAATGGGTTTGATTTTAGACCCTCCTTAATAGCCAGGTTGTGGCTGAGAAAGAACTACATCTCCCAGTATTCCATGCGATTTTCTACATAAATCTGGGGTATTAATCAGGGAGTCAGACACTCCTCTGTCTCTCTCTCTCTCTCCCGGGAGCCCTGGGAGCTGGTAGTGCTGCTGTCGGCTGCTCGTGTGTGGGAGTCAGGCCCAGTGAAGCCTTGTGGAGAGAGCGGCGCAGAGTGCCGGGGGTTGCTTGGTGAAGTTCTGCTATCTAGAAGGAGAGTGGTGATTTTCTTTTGTTAGCTTTTATTGCTGGTTCTGGATTTTTAATTCCCCTTCGGGGCAGGGGGAGGTCTTTTTGGGGGTCTGTGATTCTGTGTATATGGTATTTTAGTTGCATGTAAGTGTGTATATAATGTGTATACATGTGTATATAATACAGCTTTGGTCGGCTCGTTTTCAGCATTTTCAGTCTTCCTTCTGCCTTCCCTTGGGCTCGTACAGGGGGGTGGAGGGGGAAAAGACTGCTCTACTGTGGGTTTTTGGGTGGTCGGCAGGGGGGTTCCACTCAAACCATCACACCTCCTTAACTTGATACTTGGACCAAAAAAAAAATTTAAAACAGAAACAGAAAGAGAGAAAGAAGCTTCTACTTCATCTACTTCATGCTAGAGCTGCATGTGGTGGTGCTGACTGCAGGTTTCTTTGAGTCCTGAAAACACACTGACTTGGTTTTGCTCAGCCAGAGAAACATATGGCTCTGCAGCAAAGCTTGGAGAGCAAGAAATGCCTCCAGACCCATCAGGTACACTCACTGTTGCAGTGTAACCTGGATCCTAGCACATGTGTTACAAAGGTTGCCTCATACTGCAGGATACAAGCAGGCTTGAGGAGCAAATGCTGTGTAGGCAGAGAACTATAAATATTGTGCGGTATCCCAGCAAACCACCTGATGGAGTGTTAACTATCCCCAGTCTCTTCAGTCTTCCCTGTGGTTTGGGGCATTCATGGACAAAGACTCATGTCTTTCACATGTGCGGCTGGCTCCAAACAGACTGAAGTGGTGGGACCACTGCTGTGACCCAGGGACCATCTCTTGCTAGGAGCATAGCAAGTCCTAAGTAGCATCCAAAGTGAACACTGCCCAGGCAATCTACTGCTCTCTTGTTCAGTGCTCAAGTACGTCCTTTTGAAAGCCTGTGGGTTGCTCCTCTAGCTGTACTTGGGGATAAACACTTGGCATTGAAGACATTTTATTGCTAGCTGTGCTTGTTTCATTTCCCTCACTGGAAGCAAAATTAAATTTTGTTAATGTGTGCAAGTCCGTAAGCTAAAATCACTCTCAGAAATAAAGTACCTGATGTTCAACTTCTGAGGCTGCCTCTACCAGCATTTTGCCCCACTTTGAATACTGTTGGATCAAAAAAGAGGAGCATTACTTCCTTTTCCTTTTTTCTCATGTTCTGATTGATTTTCACATGATTGCAGTGCTGTCCATGGGAAAGAAAAAGCACGGCAATTTCCAAGCCTTTATTCACATGGCTCTTTCCTGCACATCCTCCTTCCATAAATAACAGAGTGCTGAAATTCATCCTTCCTTAGGGCAGACAGGCAGGGAATCTAACACCATGAGCCTGTTCTGCAACAAGCCAGCAGCATGACGAGCTCCAAGGTACAAGAGATTTAAATAGATTTAACACACGAATATTACAAAAGGCAGCAGAACATTGTACTGCACATTCTCACCAAAAGTCAAGCCAATATTCATAATCACACAAGGGCTCATATTCTGCCCAGCTAATAGCACCTTGGTATTTTTACCAAGCAGAGACAATAAGATTGATTTTTGTAAAATTCACTGTGCTGTGCCAGGAGCACCTGTGTGGGGCTGAAAAAGGTGCGATCTTCTGAGCTAGTTTTGATTGAATAGCCAGTTTTGAACCTACTGAACCATTTTTATTTCATGAAAAGGGAAGCTGGCGGCCAGCCTAATGGTTTCCTTGTGCCTTGGTTGGTGTGGCAGCCTGGGTGGAGACACACCAGCGTGAGGCCCAGCACTCAGATGAGCAGCTGCCTTGGGGGCTAAACGAGTATCTGCTCTAAATATAAGGAATATAAGGAAACAAACCCATTTCAGTCATATTGAGATCACGACAGGTGAAACCTGTTGTGGTTCTTGACACCACAGCAGAGGTAGCTGGATCAAGGTGACCGTCCTTACACCACAGGCTGGGGCATCAGTTAGCCTTACAGGTTAAGTTTTCACGAGAAAAACTACTGTTGTGATCTTAATATGACTGAAATGGGTTAATTTCCTTATATGTCAGCTTTGGAGGTTTGTACTTACCTCCTGTATCTTGGGCTTTCAGTGTGGTCCTGGTACCTGATTTCCCATGTCAGAGTGTAATTTGAAGTCTCCCATGTGGCAAGAGGAGCAACGTTGCCATAGGCTGTAGTGAGACTTGAATGAAATGTCCCTTCTTGCAAGGTGGGTGAGCTGGAGGAAGGGGTTTGCACCATTGCTGCCCAGCAAGGGCTTATTTAGAGAATAACCAGAGCTGTGTAGAGCTATGTTGCTTTTGGTTTGAAAACACACCCCATTTTAAACAAGAAGAACATGAGACAGAAAGAAGAAACTCCTAAACCATGTATTAGTGAGGAGGTGAAGACAGGAGCAGTAGCAACTTAAGCATTGCTATTCAGAGCCACCACAATTTTAAAGTGACACCTAACACCATGCAAAGTCAACATCCTGGGGAATATTCGGCCCTGCTGAGTACAGACCAACTAATTTTCGGCGTGCTGAAACCCAACACGTTGAAGCAGTGGGTGGGTGGGCAGCGAGCAGCATCCCAACCGGCATGTTGCCCATATATGTTACTCTGTGTGTTGCTGCAAAACCTCGTGAGCCAAGGACACGGCGACCAGCTCTAAGCATTTTGTGAAAAGAAAGGGCATCTGAGCTATAAATTAGTAAGTACAATATTTGCACTGGATTAGGGTGAATTTCTCAACTCTATTCATGTTAATCCTTACAAGACTTCTGCCTCCCTACTGTTTGTTCGATTTTATTTGTAGAGAATAATAGCTTTCATACGACAGAAAGCGAGAGACGAGCTAATAAAATTACCAAATTACATCCACTGAGCGCATTGACCCAAGCAGTTAATCATTTGCCATGCTAGTAGACCTAAAATAGTTCTCATTGCATGCAGTACCATCTATGCCAGCAATTAGTGTGATAAATGTAACTACTTGAACTAATAACAATACATTCAGCCAAATAACAGCAGATAGCAGGCTAATCCACTGTGTTTGAAAGCGTCTTGTGAAACCTCTTTTTTTATTTTGCCCAGCCAAGAATCTGCGCATTGTGAGAGTAATTGTTGAGAGCAGAAACAGATGCAATCATTAAAAACTTATTAAATGTAATACCAATGAAATAGCCTTTTCCAAGGATCTCATCCAGCTTTTTTTCAGTTCAACCATAAAAATACCGAAACAAAATGCTTATATCCTTCTCTCTGTTTACTTGTGTTTGTCATTTCTGAGAAGAATAAGGTATGACAGTTATATCTTCACGCTAAAGCAGGTGAATATTAAGGACAGCGTATAATTGTACATCGTTTCAATACATCACAAATTCTGCAATAATCCTAGAAAAAGATTTGCACAGGAAATTGTCACAGATTAGCCCCAGCCCTGGATTGATCAGCAGCTAATGATTGATGAGCCTTTCTTATCCCAATCCTCCATCCCTGTACAGAGAAAGAGAAAACGGAAATGAGAGGAAGAGACTCGTGGGTTGGAAACTAAAACAGCTTTAGTGAAACAATAATAATAACGAACACACTATTAATAAGAAAACAGCATATAAATACACAAAATCAAAACTTCCTTGATGACCATGTCACCACTAATGCTGCAGAGCAGCATGGAGAAAGATCCCAGGCTAGACTTAGCAGGAGGCAGGAGCTGGACTGAGTAACTGGATTTGGGAACACATGGATGAAGATCAGGGGCAAAAAGACAGCTAAGGTCTATATTAGACATTGGCTGTCAAAGAAGAGAGCTGGACCCTTGTGACCCGTCCGTTTTATACTGAGTATGATGCATGTGGAATAGAAAATAGAATATTCTGCTGGTCACCTATCCTGTCCTCTCCTCCCTGTAGATGCAACCCTTTTCCACCACTTTCATTTATGGGATTTCACCAACTTGAGGATTACCTTTGTCTCTATAGGGACAGAATTAACCATTGCCCCGTGTTATTACTTCTAGAGACAGATGCTGTCTGAAAAACACATAGTTAACTTTCAGAAAATGAAGTTACTTAGACAAGGCTTAGTTGAAAAGTTAGAAAATCAATTCTGCTTTAGTGCAAACCAGAACAGAAATATAATTTACAGATCATATTTCCACAATAATTTCTATGTAAAAAAACAATTCTCCATCTGCAAACCTCTAAGTGCCAGAAGAACTCTGATAACTCAGTCAGCATCCCACCTGGCTAATAACACAGGGTCGTGCTGATGCATGGGCACACAGGGGATGAGTAGTTGAGGTAATGCTGGCCATGGATGCCTCTCAGAATCATAGGACTGTTTAGGTTGAAAACGACCTTTAGGATCATCAAGTCCAACCCTTAACATAACACTGCCAACTCCACCACCAAACCATGTCCCTACGCGCCACATCTACACATCTTCTCAATACCTCCAGGGACAGTGACTCTACCACTTCCCTGGGCAGCCTGTTCCAGTGCTTGACAACCTTTCGGTGAGGATATTTTCCCTAATATCCAATCTAAACCTTCTCTGGCACAATCTGAGGCCATTCCGCTTGTCCTATCACTTGTTACTTGAGAGGAGAGACCAACACCCACCTCACTACAACCTCCTTTCAGGCAGTTGTAGAGAGCAATACATTCTCTTCTCAGCCTCCTTTTCTCCAGAATAAACAATCTTAGTTCCTCAGCTGCTCCTCATCAGCTGGAACTCACAAAGTATTTAATCCTCAGAGGTAGTTTGAAGTAACGCTGTTGTATTTCATGCCAGGAGGAACAGTAGGAAAGCCTCCATCCCCCGACACAAAGGCTGGAGTTAAGATCTCCCTTCAAGAAACTGTTTTTACAGTAGGCTGAATTTGAGCTTCTGCTAGAATTTGAAGACTTAAATGATTCTGGCAGGAAGAGCTCTGCGGGAGATGAACAACACAGTACACAGCAGATTGATGCTACCTCAAAATCCCATTTACTTCTTATTTGTCCTGGGGAGTGGGTGGCTTGGATCATACGGCATCTTACTTTGATACACTGGTTTCTCATACAGAGACATCCCTCACCCCATTAAAGGGGGCTCAACTCTACTCCACCAAACTAAACGTGCTCTGAACCTGCAACAGTGACTGAAGTCAAAAGCAAAACAGATTTCAACCATTTTATTTTTGATCAGCCTCTTTGATTACTGAGAAGAGAGAGAATTACTGCTGCTATAGAAACAGCAACCACAAGCTTGGTGACCATACTTTGCTGCAGGCAGACCTGCAGATTGCTCAGACTGAGAGATGTGCCACGGTCCACATCCAACTACTGTACCAGCCCGAAGGTTGTTTGTAAGACCACAAAAATATCTAAAAATATGCACCCACATGCTGTTTCAAAACTTTTCAAAGCAGAAACTTTTATTTCAACAGGTATTAGCAGGGAAGAGATGTTAAATATAATATTGCCAAGCCCCTTTACAACTTGCTCCGTATTTCCTTATAAAACAAAATACATCAGAAACTTAGTGCTACTTACCCCATGGCTGCCTACTTTGGGTGTGGGAAGGGAACTCAGTACCTCTGCACTAGATCTGGGGGTTACTACATTACAAGATGATATTCAGGGTTCAAGTAGCAAATACCTAAATCCTTCTTTGCTCCCGTGGGCGGTAACTGTCCTCCATCATCCCTGCAGATGTTCATGATAATACAGTAAACCAGGGACCATTGAAATTTAAAGATCTTTTCATCTACCAAGGCTGTAATTACTATCCTATAGACATATTTAAGAGACTTTGTTAAAGACAGATTGTTTTGGCAAGCTATAAAAATAGAAAAAAGCTGACCAACCAAGTGAAAAAAAAAAAACTTTATTTCCTTAGGGAAAACCCACTCAATGTTGCAAATTGCAGTAATTAAAGCAAATACATAAAAAGTTGTATTTATGCAGTGATTTGAAGGAAAGCTGTTTAAAAAATAACTATGCATACATACTAGATTAATTCTTAATTATGAGTAATTTGATTTATTCCACAGTTAAGAAATAAGTGAAAACTTCTGATATTTCAAGTGTTTAATTACAAAGAGAACACAAATCTAAATATTTTTACCATCCTTAAATGTTCACGCAAGCTACTTAACAGAACTCATTAAATCACCACAGAAACTGGATTTCAGGACTATTTCTATAAACCCTCACTTCTTTTGAGGCACCTCTGCCAAGGGAAGCAGGGCAGCAGGCAGAGCACTCTGCCCCAGCCAATGCTGTCCGATGCTGGGCACCCCCAGGGAGAGAACCCCAATTCCCCGTGGATAAGGAGATGGGGGAGCTACAGGATCCAGATCACAGCAGAAGGAGTTTACCTGGATGATGCTTAGATCAAAACATCAGCGTCCTTCAGAGCATGGTAAAGGTAACAGCCTGGCTGAACTTCAGCTTTGCAGCAGGGGAAGGAGCAATCTGCTGTGTATTTAACTCAGTCTAAGAAAAGACGATGCCATAAACTGCTGAAACGCACCATCAAAAGCTTTATGAATAGTACAAAATAATTTCAATTATAAATCAGAAACATCCTGAGTTAAATTCAGGGGTCCCACTCCTGCTACAGGCTGCAGCAATGCCAGTGACCTACTGGAAAAGGGCCACGTGAAGACAAACTCCTGGTAATATCAGAAAGAATTAAAACATTTATTGGGCATAAATATATTACATATACACTACAGATACAGTTAAGTCTTACATACATAGTGTAGTATTTGCAAAATCTATACATTAAAATTGATATGGCAGTTTTAATACAATGCATATGAAATAGTCTAAAATTTACAATACAAGAAAACATGATTATTTTTCTTTTAAAGTTGAAAAGCTTGGAATGTATGTTCCCACAGTGAGGTAAAAACATTTTATTTCTTTCAATTTAAAGAACTGTGCAAGGATAAGGTTCATACACATTCAGTTAGGGCACTTTTCAATCATGACACTGAATACTGAGCTACTATAGCCAACAAACAGGATTAGAAAACATTTCAAGTTCATAAAGACAAAGGCAGAACAATATAAAAACATTTCTCCTTCCTTAAGGGTCTTAAACATTTAGTGTTTCACTCTACCTTTTTTTTTTGTCATTGTAATTTCTTGGAGAGCAGAGAGCCCTGGGGGTGGAATCAATGTCTGATATTGCTGGATTAAAGGGCATCAAGATGCACGGGAAAAGACGAGGCATCAGCAAATGATGGGTCAGTGGTCATGGAAACCACAACAGGAACGGTTTCATGATGCTTTATTTTCTCATTAATATATGAATGACAATCAAATCGCTATGGCAGACTACACCAACTAAAATAATGACAAATTAACTTCTTTAGGGCCTGTGGAATACTTTCTCTGATAACCTCAGAGCTGGATTAAGCATTCTCATTAGTGTGATTATAAGGGTCACCAAATAACTAGCAATGACAGAAATGCTTCAAGTGTAATCGATTGCTTTTCTCTACACTTCTGCTCACTGCTCTTAGTATTATTTATATTTCAAACTTCCAAAAACGATCAAATCATCTAAAACAAGGTAGGTTCTTTTTATTTTTTTATATTAAAGTAGGTTTTTTTAAAAAAGGTGTCAAGTTTGGATTTCATAGCAGCACTGCTGAAACAATATTCCAAAAATAAAAAAGGGAATCCATTCAAATTTCTGAGTTTCCAAACTAGTGATCTTTTCATTGTTTTAAAAAATACACTCTTTTGCCCTCCCATTGAAGACAGTTGTATATGTTTTGCTCACAAAATACAGATGCAAGGTCACAAAGTTTCATATCACAAATAGATTTAAATAAGATGTAAATAAATTTGACAAGCCATGACTTTGGCAAAAACAGAAAAATATATATATTTAGCTCAATGCCATTAGTTTGCAAGGCTAAATTAAACTAATTATAGTCAATGACAAAATACAGAACATTTCTAATATTTGCTACATCTAGAGAGGCACACAGAATTATTCATTGATCTGAGCACTTTCTTTCCAGAGATGATTATGTTTTTGGATACATGTAAACGTTTGAATCACTGATAATGGTTTTCTTTTTTTGGCATTTAATGTACTAGATGCTCCCACCTTCAAAAACACAAGAAAATGTAAGAAGATTAATAATACTAGGAATGCTGTCAGATAAAAAGTTGACCTAAAGTACAACAGTATAAAACAGACAAAATGTAACATGCTACGGGGAGGGTTGGGAGGGGAATTAGTACTTAAGTACACTTTTTATTTTTTATTTTTTTTTACAATAAATAAAAGATTGCACTGTAATTGGTATTTAAAGTACTGTATGCAGTATATAGTATAAATAAACCTAAAACAAAAATAATGTTGTTTTTTCCCCATTACTTTGGTTAAGGGAATATTATGCTAGTACAGGACACTGACTCTTAGACAATGGAGACAGAGCACAAAATAGCTATGACGAAAGCAAAACCAAGTAGCAAAAATATACAAAAACAAGAGGCAGGGAAATATACTGTGTCTGTTGCACCCTTTTGGAATCTATTTGCACCTCCAGCTCATTTATGTCCCTGAGGTACTCGCACAATGTTGACTTAATATAAATAATCCAATGACTCAAAAATTAAAAACCTAGTATCTTGATGGATTAGAATGTGTGTCTGGGAAGGGGCAGGAGGAGGGGGGAACTCCCATCACAGCAGGGACTATTCCTCTGCAGGAATTTCACCATGTACCAAGTTATTTCAATTATCCCTGTGGTAAGAATAGCACAGATGCCCATTTAAGGTACTTAAACTAAACAGACCTCATTTCTGATACCTCTAAGAAAGTTCCATACAACGGATACCCCTCCAAATTAGTAAAAATAATCAAATCAACTGACAGTGAAGTTTGCTTACATTGAGTGTAAATCTCACCTAATTCAGTAGAGGCAGTAAGCTGTCACCAGCTCTAATTATATAAATCAGGCTGAACATAATAGAATAATATCTAGTATTAGATTAGAAATAGTTACATACAGTGACAAACAGACAAGTTAAAGCAGCTTTTAAATAGCTGAACATGGGAATAACTAACTATTGCACAATGCCCTCTTACTTAAAATTACTGCTAGGAATCAAAATGGTAAAAAAAATCTATACTGCTTCATAATTTATATGCAGTTTGGTTATTTGATTTCTTATACAGGCAGTTTATACTGTAACTGTAAAAATAACATAGTTAAAAAAGTTTTGACTGCAGGATACTCTTCTGATTTAAATGCACTAAACAGTTAAAATAACTACTTATGTTTTACCTTGAAAAAAATGGGGCACACATACTGAATAGGCAACATTGCTAATACTGCTCTAGGAAAATCTGGTACTGTTGACTAACACTGTATCCTAGTCTTACCACTACACGAACTTGTGACTAATGTATAGGAAGAAAAAGAAAAGGCAAAAAAGTGACTCATGATTAAAATTTCCTAAATAGTACGATAAAATAAGAGACTGTAAGAGCTTCAGTGAAGAAAACCAATATTGAAAAGGCAAATCGGTGACAATTTTGAAACTGTGAAGGAAAAAACCTTGCTTTTGGTATCTGGTTTGTGTGTTTCTCCAGTTTGACCACTTCCTAGTTTTGAATTTCAAAAAGGTGCATCAAAACACTGATTTATCTTTCTTCAAGCTAGAACTGTAAAAACAAGAGAAGTATATAAAATGTATGGTAGAACAAAAGGATTTCAAAAAAAGGAATATCTGAATAAATGTGTGGATTATAATGCGTAGCATTAGTTAAATTTGTATCTCAAACTTCCATTGAATTCTCTACTTCATAAAGAAGTATTGTAATATACAGGCAAATATAATTGACAAACTTGCGAAGCCAAGAACAATGAGGGCTGCAAACTGTTCATCAGTAGGAATCATATTCTTTATCTTAGGATCATCTATGCTCCCCATTTCTCCTGCAAGCATGATCTCATTTCGCTGAAGCATAAAGGCAACGGATGGGCTGAAAGGTCCACTAAGTTCCTGTGAGGTATCCAAGCACCGGCGGCAGACGCAGACACGAAATCGATAGTCTGTGTTGACTTGAAGGCCTGAGATGTGGAATGTGGTCTCTTCTCCCTTGTACACCTTCAAAACAAAATAGCAAGCACAGTCAAATACAAAGAGCGAGACAATCTTCTTCTTTCATAGCATCAAACAATTAAAAAAATGTAATAACATTAGATCTTGCAAGGATTTGGGCCAGGAAGTTAGATCAGGTCTAAGTCTTGCAAGGAAATGCTGCAGCTCTCATGGGAAGAACTCGCACGTCAATGCAGGTTTTGGAAAAACAGGCATGTGGAGGACTATGTAATAGATGTCCAACCATGGGAGGTCTCAATACAGAGTGTTCAGAATCAATGCACCCAAGGACAGACAAGGCTTCAGATAACGTATTGACCATAAAATGTTCTACCTACCCCCTGGTCTTTTGTGGGTGTGATAAATACTACAAACATATTTATCTTCTCTTAAAATGTGACTCTATGTTTAAAACCTGTCTAAGACATAAGTGTCATGCATGACCCCCAAAAGAAGAAAACCTGCAAACTAAGGTTACTGGAAAACATATAATCATATCAATATCATATATGAGAACATATAATCATATCATATCATATATAATATAAACATATAATATCATTGTATAATCATAAAATGCGTTATAAATATTATTTTAATGTAATTTCCTCACGTGTCTCTCCAGAGTCTGGAATTTTGCCAGAAATTACGCTTTCAGAATTGTGGAAACGGTAAAATATTATAAAGGTATAAAAAAGCTCCTCTATGCTGCATTGTGTTTCATTCTTTAGCAATCCAAACCCATCATGTATTTATGTTGATCAAATGTAGGTAGTGTGTGACTCACAGAGCATGAGTCACATTATGAGAAAGCAGAGAGATAACTGAACATTTAAGCGATGCTTTTGTGACTTAAATAGAAAAAGACCACTGGTAACATTTATGAACTCTAAAAACAAATAACCAGTCAACAATTTATGTAACAGAGGGCTCTTAAAACTTGTATTTATGAAATGAAAAACATGTCACAAAGTGCCTGTTTCTGCTGGAAAAAATGTCCTGAACTTAAGGTACTAGTTTCTTGGTGTATTTAGTTGGTTTCCTTCTTCCTGTTGTGGAGTGGATGGCTAAGAGTTTTGTTGCCCTCCCGATGTTAAGAATTCAACTTGGAAAAGGGTAAGAAGAGTTAAGTTAAACCCGAGTTGATGGAGAATTTCCTGTGCATTATCCTGGAGTAAGAAATATAGGAGGAAAAAGAAGATACATGTTCAGCTAAAGACCAATTAAAGAGTCCAGCTGTGCTGTCCATGTCTGCCCCCTCTTTTTAAAAGCTGGCCATTGATTTCTTGAAGTCTGGAACAAAAGACTAAGGTTTTTCTTCCATTCATTCTCTTCCCTCCCTTTGAACTTTCATGGTTTATCCAAATATAGTTTGAATGACGGTGACACTGAGTTTTCAGACTAAGTAGAAGCCCCCTAACTGGCTCATTTTTCCTGGCCCCAAGGCATAACTTGAGAAGCAATGTTTAAACAAAATCGTTACAGTCCTAAAGCATGCTCAGCATTCATAGGAAGTTCATTTTAGCTCAGGTGACAGGAATACAACAAATTCATACTATAAATCTCTGCAATTAACCACTGCTATGCACTGCTACCTGTCTTGTCATCTCTCAAGAGATAAACCTAGCTGTACAAAACAACTTGTATGTTTTCTGGCACTGTTGTAATTAATAATTTCATTTTTAAAAAGTGTAATCAGATTTTTTTTTGCCATAAAATACACTTTGCAACGAATAAGACCACATTAAAAAAATCCAGCAAAATCAAAATAATTATATTTAATAAAACCTTTAAAACCTAATCTTCACAAATAACATTTAACAGATACTAGGGACTGGATATATACAGCCTGTCTTTGCATTGAAAAGGCCTATCTAGTTAATCAGGTTTTTTCACTTGTTCTGTTCTGTCAGTGGTGAATACCAGTGTAACTGGGGGCTAAGTCTGGCTAAATCAAAGATCTGTATCTTCATTACAGTCCAATAAACATAGATGATGAAATTTATTTGAGCCAGCTAGTCAAAAGTGCTTCTTAGAAAAGGGCAAGACAGTCAAGTGAGAGGAGTGTGCATTGCTAAAGTTTGAAAAATAGTCAAAAGTACATCGAATACATGAATTAATATTCACTAACGACATAGACAAAACATTATCTGCACTAGAACTAAGGAAGCGGTGGAAATCATCCTGCTTTCAGTGGTTTGATGAGTATTTAGTGGACCTATGTTCTTTCTCAGTGACTTGCAAAAAGCTATTGTGCTTAGTTATTTTAACAAATTTGCTAAGCAACCTTTGAACCACATATGGCTGCCTAAAGCTGTACACCTTTTTATGCAAGGGAGCCCATGAGGGCTGGGAGCTCTTCATAAAAGATATCCTAGCAGCTCAGGAGAAAGCCATCCCCGTGTTCTGGAAAAAAAGCCGGCAGGGTTAAAAACCAGCTTGGTTGAACCAAGAGATACTGAGTGACATCAAAAAGAAGATGAATGTTTATGGGCTCTGGAAGAGGGGTCAGGCCTCTTGGGTGGACTACAGGAGGGAAGTGAGGTTGCGTAGAGAAAAAATCAGAGGGGCTAAGGCTCAACTAGAA
>WAAB01000909.1:541927-567778 GCA_013389865.1 Piaya cayana | reverse complement strand
GAGAGGAGGGTGCTGGCCTCTTCTCCCAAGTGAGAGGGGACAGGACAAGAGGGAATGGCCTCAAGCTCCACCAGGGGAGATTTAGGCTGGACATTAGGAAAAACTTTTTCATGGAAAGGGTCATTGGGCATTGGAACAGGCTGCTCAGGGAGGGGGTTGATTCACCTTCCCTGGATGTGTTTAGGGCACGGGTGGATGAGGTGCTAAGGGACATGGTTTAGTGTTTGATAGGAATGGTTGGACCCGATGATCCAGTGGGTCTCTTCCAACCTGGTGATTCTATGATTCTATGTATAACACATGCTTTGTTGGCCAACAAGTCCAGCTAGAGAGGCTATACAATTTCTCATTAACATGAGCTATTGACATGATTACAGACTTGGAATAAAGAAACAGCTTTGTATGTTAATTATTTGATAAGTTTCAATTTTAAGATAATTTTAAATGTGGGTTTTTATTCTATGAATGAGAACGAGTGAAGGTAAAAACATTCGAGGATGAGTGTGATATGAAGTCCTGCACAGCCCATAAATATCTTGAAATAGGTAGTTGTTGCATTTATTTCCATGCCAGTGGGGCATAAAAAATTATTTCATGCAGCTATTTTTCTCCTTCTTATCCAGCCATACTATCTCTGGTTCTTGTAGAATGCACTGGTAACTGCTATAGGAGCTCCAGCCAATCAAGACACTGTTCCTGCTCATGGGTTCATATAATAGCCTGAAAATCTACCATATTTTTCATTTGTGCAACCCTTCAAAACAATTCACAAAACTTCTCTAATATAATACGTCCCCTGAGATACACTTGCAAAACACGCACGTCAGTTGCAGGCAACAAAATCGATTTAAAAGTAAATTTAGGACTTCCAATTAAAAAGTAATTAACATATCACTAAAATTACTTTTCAGCTAATGTGATCACATGCATGCCAGACAAAAGGTAAAGTGAAATACATTAGCCAGAAAACCACTGAAAGACATTTCTATATTTTATCTCTTATTCATATAACAGGAGCTAAGAGAAGGCGAACACAGCTGCAGTAGGCCAGCAATGTGTCCCAGGGTTGAGATGACATATTTGTGATGACTGAAAATGATTTCTGAGACTGTGAGACAGTGGAACTCTCCCTCTTTTCCATGGCTGGTTATCAGCCAGTGCAACTTACAGAAGTCATAGTGTCAGCTTTGAGCATCACTGTTGGGAACTTCTAGAAAGTAACTTGTGATAACTCAAGCCTTTATTACCGGGCTTTTTCACACCAAATTTGTTCACTTTGAAGATTAAGCCACCATCACCCTTAAAGGAACATGAAGCCATGCCTAAATCTCCCCAAGGACATCCAGAACATTTCAAGCAGTGAAGCTATGCTTACTACAACTGTACACAAATGTCATACATCAATGCTACTTCCTAACAGGCAACAGGGAAATGCACCCACTTATCCACTTATCACTGACATTATGAGGCCAACACAGTACACAGTGGTTTTCTTATCTATACCAGCACCAAAAAGTTTTTCGAGATAAAACCAAATAATTTCTGCATCTTTAGCACCCACATGAATTGTCTTGTATTTATTCATGTTATTTTGTTAATTCATTAATTTGCAGCAACACTCAAAAATAGACTGAAAAGGAGCAAAGACAGTTGCAAAGTACTACCTTATTCACTTTTTTAATAATTAAACTTAAGTTTTAACATATCTCATTCCCTAATTTGGACTTATTTGCACTCTATATAATGACAATGAAAGAAAGGACAGGGAGAACACAGGCACAGATGAAGTGCACTGTAAATCACACAGAGATGTGTGAGATGTCAGAGATGCGACAGATGAAATAAAAGATCTAGCTGTGATTCAGGTGCTCTGGGGAAATGTCCACTGGTTATCTCTACTTAAGACGAACAAGGAAGCATCAGCCATGTTTCATTCACTTTGTTTCCATGGTGCAAGGAAGCACACAGTTTCTGGGGCAGCTGATATATAGAGCAGTTGCACATACACACATCGAAACCTTAGACAGGAATGGGACACCTGAAGAAACCAATTAAAAGTTGATGGAGGGTTTAGGAACTGGCTTAGTGAAAGAGGAAGATCATCTACCTATACTTCATCTTCTGGTCTTCAGGCAATTGTTAGCACAGTTAGTCCAGACGAAAGCATGGGTGGACAGAATTGTAACTGCAAAGGTTAGTTCGCTTAGAAATGGTGATTAACTACAGAGAGAGCGCAAATCACTCCAATAAGATAATGATGTTCTATATACTCCCTCTGGGGAGAAAACAACCCATTACAGCCTTTAATTTTGACTTAACCTTTACCAAAGTTCATGACGCATCACCATAGAATGTAATTCAATACAGCAGAGAGAAGCAGCACAGCAAATTTTCAAACCAATTTCCATTGTATCATCAATTTAGCAACACTAGAGTGAGACCATTTTCCTACCTGCTTGTATTCAGATTCTCTTCCAACCAGTACCTGCAGAACATAACCAACAGGATCTCCTTTCATGGGTGGGACCATTTCCCAGGTAATTTCACAGGCGTTTCCTCCCAACTGTGTCACTCGAGGGGCTACAATAAAATTAAAATTTAACACATTTAATATAAAAACAGTATTGAAAGCTGGTTCATTTTACGTGCACTGTAATATATACAAGAACATTTTTAAAAGAGCACTTAAAGACATCATAGGGGCCAACAGCACATAATTTGTGCTGCAATTAGGTGGCCAAAAATCAAACTGTTTTCACCACTGGGTTAAAGAAGTAAAACCAAGGTTGGATTTTTAAGTATTTCAAAAGTCATATTTATTTCAGGACAGTCTTGCCTGATTAAGCAGTTTGGGATTCTTGTGGTATTAAACAATAACAAATTCTATCAACAGAAAATTCAGTGCAATTTAGATCTGATTAACAAGCTCCTAAGAAGTTTACTCTTCTGTGTGAGCCTCTAGAAAGGGGGAGTGAATGGGATAACTCAGAATCTTTTCAAAGCAGAAGCCAATGCACTAATTACACCAGCATTAATAAAAGCAGCAGTCTTGTGAAGCTCTGAGCAAACAACTGGGTCAGCAGAGATGCTTGCATGTTCCTCCATGCAACATACCATTGAAAGAGAAAAATAATAGCAAACATGTCATTCAGGAAAAAAATGGAGAAGAAACGTGAGAAGCGGAAGCTGAATAATCTTCTTTATTTAAGTCCAGCCTGAGAAGCAAAAGTGCAAGCGCAATTTTCAAGGTTTGGACTGGTATTTAATTCTGTGCTGAACATTCAGATGATCAGATCAGTTATTTCTACCCAGGCTTAGACTAGTGCTTTCACTAGAACTCTAAATTTGTCAGCTGTTGCAATGCTGCTGTCCTTGTGAAAGGATCTTTTACCAGCTGAAAGCCGAAAGACACTGTACACTATGCCCGACTGGCAAGTTTGCAGGTGAGCCGAGCAGAGTACTAACAGCAGCAGCATGTTTGTATGTACAAGTAAGCATCTGCCATTGGAAGGCATCAAACCAACTACAACAGCTTCCAGGGTCTACCAACCTCTCGATCAGGCAAAGCACGCAAGCACATAGACCACAAAATGAAAGAAGGAGAAAAAGAGGCACTGAGCACTTTACTGAGTGGTTAACATGTGCACGTGCAAGGACACGAGCTTATTAAAGGTAATATAGATTCCCAACACTACAAAAACAGGCAACAGGAGAGTCTATCAAAGAAACAAATGCTGCTGCTGCTGCATATATTACATGAATTTTGGACTAATTTGTTACCACCCAAGAGGAACACATGAATCATATGCAGACTCAAATGTAATCAATATCCATTTGCCTCTCCCTGCACATCTGTCAGTGTTGAGTGTGATAATAGGTACCTTCATCTCAGCTGACAACAACATTCTCAATTATTTTTCCTCACCTCAATACAGTCAGATTTTTGTCTGATGCTTACAAAACACTGTCATTAACAACAGTGCTATTTTTAGGGGTGGCATCACTGAGTAATTACGATACTTTACAGGTGAATAAACACATGCATATATACATGAAAAAACATATGAAGCTTAGCACCTACATGCTTCTGTATTGCTGCAAACATGGAAGGGAATCAACACCAGTATTTTGCCACAACAGATCACTTTTCCCCATATAATTCCCTCTCCACACTGTTCATTAATGCAGCTTCCGTTGTGCCCTTTTCTCTGTGTCAGCCAGTATTTTGTCATGTACTCACAGTCCCAGCCCACACACAGGACCTAGTATTTGCACCATATTTTAGTCGCTTGACATTCATGAGCGTAAGTCATATTTAACAGGAACTAAATAGGCAGGCAAGGAGTTCAAAATCTAGATGAAATCTGAGTTTAGTAAGATAGATTTCTCTCCAACAAAAAGAAAATGTGACTATGGTACATGTCAGCATCCCTTTGCCAGTTTTATCCACTTAGTGCAGCTAAGAGAAGCAATAGTAACATGGACTCATCATTCACGAGGGGCACGTGCCCGTGCCCAGGCATTCCAACAACTTGCAGAAGCTGAAACTGTGAAGTCCACCTTCCCCACTACCATCACCTATGCCAGCCTGGTTCATGGAGCATGAGCTCACTTGGCTTGGCTGAGTAGCATAGCTTACAGCTGGATCAGGAAAACTGACCTTTGGGGAAGCATATTTACCCTCAAACTTTACACCAAACACATAAAGATATCTTCTTCCAGAAACAGCATCAAAGCAGATGCTGAAATCCAGGAGATATCCAGATCCAGGTAGAACTGACAGGGGGATACTTGCACATGCTGGTTTTACTGTAGTGAAGCCAACCTCCTCACATTCTTTTCTCTCTATTTGAGACTTGTTCCTCCTGGGACTAGGGAAGTTAAACCACAGGAGTGTTTTCCTTTCTCTGATCATGAATAGTATGAAAATCACCAAAACCAGGTTTTTAAATACAGCCAAGCAAATGAAACCCATCTGACAACCTAACAGTTGCTGTTTCTCACAGTGAATAGTGCTGCTTTTGTTCTTCTAGTGGAACACACGTTAAGTGAGACAAAAAATCTAATGCATTAAGTATGTGAAATATTACTATTAATTTTATAAATGAAAGGAAAAATAAAATCTGAAGTGCTACACTGAACATCACTTACACAACTTAAAACAACTTTACTAACTCTTAAGTTGGTATGTATACACTAAAGGTGTTATATCCCTTATAGAAGTGCAGTAATACAGAGCAATCCCCTGATAAACATTATTATTAGCTGCAGCATATTAACAGTTTATACATAGCAACAGTAGCTGGTATAACATTTATATCGTTCATGTAATTTTTTTGAGTGATAATTTAGCTTCCCACTATAACGTAACTTCACATTTGACAAAAAAATAGACAGTGCAAAGCAGTGCAAACTGATTTTTCATTTATGTTATTGCAAACTTATGTCAACCTTTACAAACTCAGTGCATACTTAGCTGTTATTTAAATAATTATATGTTACATGCATATACGTAAAAAAAAATCTATTACATACCTTTGATTGCAGGTGGGACTGACTTAGTTGTGCAGAAGGTACATATTTCTGAGAAAGGTCCCTCCCCAGCATCATTGACTGCCTGTATTCTGAATGAGTAATAAGTGGATTCTGTCAGCCTTTGTATCTTGTACGTATGACTTGGTCCCCTATAAATTGGAATAAACCTAGAAACAATAAAAATATGAACATGTAGTTACATTGGAGGGGCATTGACATTTCTGACTATTACACATAGCAGTGCAAGGTATCTATACTGGGAAAACTGGCACAATGTGCTTTGCAGAGCTGTTAAAGATAGGTATAAAACCGGCATGTTATTAACACACTAAGAACAATTAGTAGGCTAAGCAGTTGCTCATTTTCTCTTTTGCAACTAATACCTTACAAAATAATTATGTGAATTACTCAGGAAATGCATCTGCCAATGCATTTTCTAGTACCAAGTAGTCAGAAGAGATTCAGCCTGTGTTCTGCTACAATACACTGCGCGCTGCTGGTTTACAAGTATGTTTAAAACAAGATTAATTCTTTGAATCCTTTATTGCTTGATTTGGACTTTATTCCTGGAAGTGTTCAAGGCCAGGTTGGAGCAGCCTGATCTAGTGTGGGATGTGTACCAGCCCAGGGCAGGGGGGTTCAAACTGGATGGATTTTGAGGACCCTTCCAATCTAAACCATTCTATGATTCACACACTAAGACTCAAAGTCCACATCCAACACCCATCTGTGCCATCTTAAACCAGAATTAACTCTGTTTAAATCAGAGCATATAGATTATGTAACATAAGTGTAAGGTATCATATATTTCCGAGCTCTGAAAAATTCACAGATCAAAGACGATCAAACAGCAGAAACAGATTCAGAGAGAACATACAGTGGTCTGTGAGTGTAAAGGCACAGAAGCAATATAGTGAGGGGTATATGGAGGATGGAAACGACTGCCAGCTGGGAGTGCTGGGGGACACTTGTACTTGAGAGCAGGCTAAGAAGAAAAAGTGACTTCCAAAATACTTCCTCTGACAAGACCAAACATCAACACACACAACTGTGTCCAACAATAGAGTGCAAAACAAAAAAACTCAATGTCACTTAACCCAGAAAAGGAAAAAAAAAAAAAAAGTACAGGTTGCTAGAGAGAATCTGACTACTATTTTCAATTGCTCTGCTCAGATAAATGGTTTTCAGTACCAATCACCTGTTAGCCTGCAATTTCTAACTGAGATCCTGACCCCACTCGGGTGCTGAACGGAATGGGGATGAGGATAAACAGAGAAAGCACCCAGCATCTAGCATCAACCCACTAAGCCTCCTCTGGGGAACAAGGTCTTAACTTGAAATAGTCCTGAATCTGGAGAACATAAAATTCACTGCGTAGGATCACATAGGTTATTTTTTATGATTTAATACACTTTTTCAAATATCTTAACAATTTCAGTGGATTGTAAATCACCAGGAAGCCAGCAAAAGAGATTTGGTTTTAACCTCCCTATCTAGGTGCTAGTCCTCTGGCTTTGCATGAGATACACAGTATAACCAATTTGAGCATTTCAAAGAGACTGGGTCTGTCATTAGCTCTCAGGGACTGGAACCAATTTATAGTACATCATAACAGAAATCCATGGAAGTACAGAGAGATCAAGAATCATCTGTAATAAAAAGAAATGTTGGAGCAATTTAAATCATCGGAAATGTACTCTGAGGACTAATGTGACTTACTACCTCCACTGAGTTTCAGTAAGCCCCTCACCTTGACTGGAAATCAAAGATCCATACTCATAGGTTTTTAAAGAGGAGATTTTAAAGCCATTTTCCAAAAGGAAGAACGTTTTTTGCAACTTCATGGTTATACAGTTTCAAGGACTGCCTGCTATCCCACATGTAAAGGTCATGTAAGCAGCTATGGCATGATTCAAAAGATGCCATAGACCTGCTCTCATGGAATAAGATTTCTTAGGATCCAATGCACAATGAACAAAGTACATGTATTTATGAAAAGACAAGACTACTCTGTCTGTCTCTCCCTCTCCAGTTCTTGTTGCTCAATCAGGCAGCTGGCTCAAAAACCACTGAAGCACTCACAGAAGTGCCAAGGCTTGTATCTGTCCCTGATCCAAGGGCAACAAATAGCAAAAAAGATGCAATACAGTGCTTTAGACTGATGTTCTCTTTGTAATCATCTGTGAAGCTAGGTAAGCATGGGAGGATCCATACACCTTACCAGCTACCACACAAGCACACTCATGTCCCAGTCTGGGCTTATAGTACCTTTGCTAGACATTTACACAGTGAATATCAGTGGCTTAGTCTTTAAAGTACATTTTTGCCTTTTGAATATGATTAAGGCTTCATAACACTGAGAAAGTGAACTGGCAAAACACTTGAGCTCCTCCCATCACTTGAAAACTGGACTAATACATCCATCTGATGTCCAACTCTACCCCTTTTTACTTCTCCATCTCAAAAAACATCTGTAATGAAAGCAAAAACCATTATGGAGGAGCTCGCATCCATGTTCAGTATGCAAGACTGTAATGGAAGCACACTTAAACTTCTAAGATTCAGCCACCTTTGAAGAATAAGGGCTTCCAAGTTTGGAAGAAGAAATGCCAATTAGTAAGTCAATCAAATTCAATTGCTGTTAGGTTTCACTATGACAATAATGCTTTTTAATCACATTTGAAGACGTAGATCATGATGTAATAAACATAACAAGATGAAATATTTTAACTTCAAAATGGTAGTAGTTTTTTTAATAAAAACACAGTATTTTCCTCATGTCTAAATCAGGTAGTTCATGCTCTTCCAGAATTTTTTATGTTATTTTTAAAACTAGTGTATTTACTTGATGTAGATGGCTACAGACAAAAAGCAATACGTCCTACAATCTTTTCTTCAGTCTCCCAAATTTTCTGCTGAAGGACTGATCAGTCTGACCGAACATTGTGTCTGCATCCATTAAAAATTGCCTAAAGATAACTTATTCATATTTTTGCAGGTTCATTTTTTTAAATGTAAAAACTTAAATTTAAATCTAAATCTAATGTCAAAAGCACACTGAACATGGGCTCTACATTTAAGAAGTCCACAAAGTGGCAGTCTTATATTGCATTAGTTCCTTAGATGCTTAAAAGTTAAATTAGGACAGTTGAATTGGTAAAACCTTTGGGATAGCAGGAGACACAAATGTCCCCTACACAAAGTGCTCCTGTTCCTAGACAGGATCACACTTATAAAAATGTGTGTTTACTTTGATTTCTCATTTCTTCACCACCATCCCCCTCCAAAACAGACAAACCCAAAACACAAAACATGTTCATTCTCCAACCTCTATCTGCTCAGACCACTCGTGAATCCCTGAGGCGTGCTAATAAGCACCAAGAAACTTTCAACTCTAAGAGGTCTGCCCAGCTGAATTTAAAAGACGGTAGGCTATATACCTTAAACTGGCATGCTGTCTTCAGAAGGAGACCACCTTTGTGGATTAATTACACTCTCAATGCAACTTATTTTGTTTTTTCAAGCTTGTACCACCCATAAGTAAATCTGTATTATTCAAATTTAACATGTTGCAGCATTGCCTCTCCTCTCCAGTAAAGTAACAGCAGAAGCTGAAAATAAATTAAATTTATCCAGGGCAGGAAACACTCCCCAGAGGCTATTTCCCCTTCATTTCACTCTTGTGATCCCAATTCTACTCTTCCCAGACATTCTGATGTCAGTCACAGATTATTCATTTACTTACACAGAGCAAGGAGAGAGAACACAATGTCCTAGAACAACTGTTTGGGAGACACCATTGCTGTTAGTTTTTCATCAATACCTTTTAATTCTCAGTAAGGAACTTCTTGGAAATATTTTACATGTTACAGCTATTTTGTTTCCCTCACTCTGGTCACTTCAAGTTGAGCAGAGGAATATGAATGCACTTGCTCTATCTCTGCTCATTAGTTCTCAACACATTTTAATCAGCAGGTTCTCTTTAAAACTCTTGGGTTTTATTTACATTTCAGGAATCTGTTTGTCCTTAAAATAGCTTAATTTGAGAGACAATCTACCGTATAGCACTAAATAAGACAGAAATCTTAAGCCACGTAGAAAGGCTAAAAGAGCCATCCAAATGATTCTGTTACTGCCTCCCAGAAAAATGTAGTGATTGTTCACAATTCTGGCTGGAGAAAAATCATTAATACAGCACTGGTCCAACCTGGGGACCTGCAGCTTCATTTCAGCATACACAGACAACTGCATAATTGGAAGCTAAAGTACATGAATGTCAGAAACAAACAGCTCTTTCAGTATTATTACTGCAACATCCCTGTTATCTGCACAGTTACAACCCCACCTACTTTTTTAGACCATTCCTCTACTTTGCTTAAAGAACATCATCAAACACTTTCCAATCTATATGGTTTTCTTTTCCCACCAGCATACTGGAAGTTTTAACACCTCTTGGCTTGTTCCTGCTGATGAAAGAAAAGCGTTATTAATCTTTACTAAACCTAGATGCCAGAAGTAGAATGGAATTAACTCACTAAAAGGGGAATGAGAACAGCTTTTGGTGAGGGTCAAAACAGAGGTATCATTAAGTGAGGCTGTAGAGAAGCCCTGAAGACAGGAGGAAAGCAGAAAGCATGATGAAATAATCTCTCTCACTGTGTGATAACTTATCCTTCCCCAGCAATGGGAACCGTAAACTCTCTCCCTGATCCACATCTTGAGTACAGAGTGGACTTTTATTCTGTTAAACTTGCAGAGATACAGGGGTAAGGTCAACACACAATTCTTTTCAGTTCTGCTGTATCTGAAACTCTTCAGTCTCACATCTGCAGCATCCCTCATCCCCACCATTTCATCAGTGCTCTGATAACCTGTACCAGAACAACCCAATCTTTTCAGTGCTTCTGGGTTGCCTCAGGCACCTTTCCAAGCTACTCTTGAGCATTACCTTTTCCAGGTAGGGGCTGAGGGAAGGGAAAGACCTGAGCAGGGGTTCCCAAAAGAGTTTTGTGCCCCCATAACCTCCCCAAACCCTGACTTCCAGCCTTAACATGAGGTGTGGACCAAACACTTATTCTTGGCCCCTCTGATCTGAAGATACCTTTTGGAAAGCTTTAAACATATTATGAACAAGCATATATTATGAAACTAATCTCCACAATGCACTGTCAATATATTTTTTGTTTATTGGCATAATAATAGTAAGAGGACACACTGAGGGAGGCAACTTTTCAGTCTTTATCCTTAGAAAAGCAAAACTAAGTGGAAAGCTGAAAAAGGCATGAAGAGAAGTGATAACAGATGGGAAGAGTTTTGTTTTCTTCCCTTAATCACCTAGCATATTTGTAGGCTAGAAAGACAGTACTTGCAGCCAAAAATAGATCATCTTTCATCTGCTGTTGAATTTGAGTATGTAATCCACATTTACCTCAGACAGTCACTTGTCAGGTGTCTGGAATTGTTGAAAATGGAGAACACCCTAACCTACATAAACTCCCACACAGCAAGAAAAATCATGGGTTTTCTGCAAGGAGCTTGTGGATGCATTCAGGAGAAATGGAAGACAGACCAACAAAGTGCCTGATAGATGACTGCTGTGTGTAGCCACATCAAAGGCTGAGGAACAGATAGGAAGAACAATACTCAGCACAAATTAACACAAATTTAACAGCATTTGAATGAAAGATCTTGGAGAAATTAGGGAGAGCATCCAGTGGCCTTTTGAAACTACATTACTAGGCAGCTACCAATACCATGGCCTGCAGCAGCAATTTATTAAGAAGTAACAATAGGTATAAATAAGAGTGGGCTTAAAGCTGAAAAGGAAAAAAAAACCCCACAGCTTAGAGGTAGTGAACTAAAGAACTTAAGTCATGTGTCTTTTTTGCCTTCTTTGTGCAGCATTACAATCCATCTTCCTAGTATGGCGGCAACTAACAGTTGTGTTGAAAATTCATCTCATTTGGCACATCATTTTAGAACTATTTACTGATCAGACAGCATCAGTAGACCGGTTTGGCAAAGCTTGCCAAGGAAGCAAAGTGTAGTCTCTAGATTACCAGTTTAGGCAAAATGAAGTGGGAACTTGAAGTTGTGCACTTGGAAAACCGGGCAACATGCTCCTGTTGCTCCAAGCTGAACCCTATTACCACTTTAGATATTAAGAGTCATTACTCTGATTAAGTAATTATTTTTCTTATGAGGTTGTTACAGATGTGCAGAAAATAGCTTTGATTACAGTAACAAGCTTTGGTCTAGATGCTGCTCTTACTTATGATCTGCTGCCTGGAGTATTCAGTTACACCCTCTAAGTCTGAAGTACCTGTAGATATACACATAAGAGCAAGTAGATACACAGAAACACAGTGGATCAAACTACAACATTTCCCACCAAACCAGGGGTTCTTTGAACATACTTATGGAAATTCTGCATCTCACTAGATTCCTGAAACATCCAAACACACCTGACTGTGTTTCAAATGGTGATGCACAGTTAACCCACACCTACTGAAAATGTTCTTTTACCTTTGTTCCTAGGAACAAAGCTGGAATACATTAGCAAGTTAAGCTTTTTACACTTAGAACAGTTCTTCCTCTTCTTTTTTATTCACACAGCACTAACTGCAGAGCCCCAGGTATCCAATCAGAACGCTCTTATTATAAATATCATTACTGTTAATAGTAATGCCCATTTACATAATGCAACAATATGAAGTGAAGACAGGCTACTTGAAAGTCTTTCCTGAATGTTAACTTCCTATTTAGTCAGGCTTGCATGCCATTCTTCATTTCCTTTCATCATTGTTTTACCCAACAGGAAAATTATTTTTCCTGCAGGTTTTTGCAAGATTATGTTAATATATCTCATTTTTTATTTTAATAGAACTCCACAAGCCAGTAGGCCTGATATGTAACAGTAATTGCTGCTAAAACAGATGTAAATTGTCTTGATCAAATCATAAGCGCAAATAATTTTTTAATTAGATTGCTGGAAACTTGCAGTAACCAGATAACAATTACGCTAGTCGTCAGAGGTATCAAGTTTGCCAATTTATCTCTGTGCTTCTGTTCTACCTTTTTTCACATTAATGCAGAGCAAGCATACATGGTGTTGGCTCATACGTATGATCACTTACTAAAACACACAGAGACACTTGGCTCTGTCTTTGTGCCAAGACTGCTGCTTAGACCAAACCATCAGTTATAAAATTCCATTTCTACAGCCAGGGAAACTGCACTAGACACCATGACAGGCTGTCCCCATTGTATTTATGCCTCCTCTGCTCTCTACACTTCTTCACGGGGTAACTTGGTTACAGAAACTGTGCTGGAAGAAAGGGAAAATACTTTCACCTGCTATATACAACTTCAGCATGCTTAGGGAGAGGAAGTTTCCAGCACTGCCAGGTGAGGAAGACAGAAGGGTAGAAGAGTCACTGGAAGAGCTAGAAGCTTCATAGAACAGAACCCTTCTGCAGAAAAAACGAGCCCATCTGTATCTCTGCACTGACTTTACTAGTTAGTGTTCAAAGCCCATTTTAATTTTCCACAGAAACCATCTCCTGACAAGTGCTTTTTTGTTCCACTCGCCTTATTGGTGTAGTTTTTTTTTAAATAATATGATACTTTTCTCTCTTTCTTACAGGCATTCTGTAAACAGTGAAAGAGTGTAACATGCAACTGAAATGACCGTACAACCAGGAGTATCACTAACATCTGGGTTAGCAAGCACTGAAACAGATGGACCAATACATCTTCCTTGGAAAACTGGAAAACTTTGCATGTTTCCTCTGCTCATATTTGGGCTCTAAAGACCCCACTCACAACCTACCAAACATGAGCAAAGAAAGACAACCTGAACTGCTGGAAGGCAACTGAGAGCCTGCAGCCTAGATGTCCTCTGCTGCCTGCGCCATGGTAACAGGTACTCCTGGGAGAAGGAACATGAAGGGTGATGCCTCCTGAAATCAGACAGCCTTCAGAAATGACTGCAAAAGGGTTACGGTGCAGCAGTGCTCGCCCTTCTGTAGTTATTCATCCACTGTCTGGTTACTTGGAATGAAGGACTGCAACAGCTCTCTACATACCAATGCGCACAGAAAATGGTTACTATATTATTACTGCTTTGTAAATCTTTCTATTGCATTTTTGTCAGTGCTTGCAGGTAGACGTGGCACAGCTTTGTAAGTAAATACCACTGGGCAAAACAACTAGCTTGCTGAAGCTAATTGGTAAAAGAATCACTTAATGAGGTAGTATTTTTAATTCATAAAAATTAATACACTGACTCATTAGTCTCTCTTGTGAACTAAAAGCAACCTTAAGGCAAGAAACTGCTTCAGGATAGCTGTACCCAGGCAGTGATTAACTATCCCAGAAAGAAATGGCTATGTTCTGGAAGAGAACACCCTATATTTAAGTTAAGGTAAAATTCTCCAAGCAGAAGAAAATCAATTGAAAGGAAAATGTCATTTTGTTACAAATGTTATTCCTATCTTGGAGTCACTAGAAGTTTCCAGAACTATATCAAAGTACATCTACGACCTTCAGGATATTCATATGGTAACCAAAAAAAAAACCAGTGTGTGCGTAATGACTGTGCTCGATTGAAATTTACAGTCATTAGACAACTTCTATTTTGTGGTCAATTTTTCACTCCTATTGAAGAATTGTATCTCCTTAAATGGCAAGCACATATAATTTAACAGTGTTTTTAAACAGTGTAATAGTTACATAAATAATCTTTCATATGCTATAAAAGGGAAATACTACTACTGTTTACCCAGTGATGAAGACTCATCACTCATTCAGTAAATAACCATAACAAAAGCAATCATAGTTTAGAATGTCAGTGAATGCCACCCCTGACAACTCACAAAAGCAGACCTATCAAGAACTGTCAATGACTCTTCAGTGGTATTTTTAAAGAAAATGTTTAAGCTGCCTCTCACCAACAATTCACTCTTAACATATAATTATATATATTTGCATTGGGATTCTGTATACACACAACAATCATAGAATTCACTCAACTGCAACATATATTCATCTAAAAGACACACAAACAACTGATAAATGACCCACTAATAATGTTCTTGCTAATTCTGTTTTTCAGACTTGCTATTGTAAGCATTTTAAGACACTAAGAGGTATAATTAGTTGTAGGAACAACTACAGACTAATTATGAGTACAGGAAAAAAAATTGAAAGCATTACTATAATTAGGCTCATTTGTTTCACTTGGAGAGGAAAAATCCAGAGTATTCTGGATGATTTTCTTGACATTACTTGAGTTAGGAAATGAAGTCACAACTTACAGTTTATTTAAAAAAGAAAGAAATTTTATAGTGTTCTTTACATAAATGTCAACAACTCCCAACTAACGTTCCGATGTAGTGTGCTTTCTAGAAACAGATTTTTCTTCATTTCCACTTAATGCTACACATAATTGAAAGGACAAGAGATGCTAATTTGATCTTCCTAAATGTCACACACTGAAGAGAAAAGGAGAGCTAAAGCAGGTACATGTCTGATGCGTACACCTTTCCAAGACCCTACATTAATCAGCATCAGGAGATTTCCAAGTATTTAGCTTCACAGGTCTTGCAATCAATGAAACATTTAGTCTCCAATAACTGACCTGTTATGTCTCATTACAGCATGTTAAAGTTAAAAACAAATCTTAATGATCAGGACACATTCAGGAGCACTGGTTGATTATCACTGCACAAACCCAGAGCTAAATCTTTACCAGAAGACCTGCCCGTGGATCCGGGAAATACCCCGTCTTTCGACAGGGCAAATTGATAGCTCATGGATCTGGGACATGACTATTCCTTCCTTCTCTCTTCCTCAGACTTATTCTCCTCATCCCCTCCCCTTCTAATAAGCGTCACCACTGTAGACAGCACAGACCTGAGTTTTGGATTTGAGTTCTGTGACAACTGTTTAAGTCACAAGGTGGAATGTAAAGCCCGACTTTGCTTCTTTCTTTGCCTTAAATGTTTAATCAGAAGGATGGCTCTGTGAGTGTTTGTTTTGTGGTGCCAGCAAGAAATAGTGGAGGTGCTCCTACATCTGTAACTAGCTGCTGTTTCTACCAATTCATGTGTGGGCTGTCATTTTCTGTTCATTAGGAATGATAGCTGTCCTAAATGTACAAAAACTTGCTGCTGTATCCTTTCAGGAACATCTCTCATTGTGACTGATGCATGCAATGAGGAGCAAAAAGGGACTGACAGACGAGGAACAAACAAATACATCTTATTGCCAAGACCTGACAGCTCAAAATGTTCTCAAACACAGCAAACAGCACAGACAACAGCACACCCATTCAGCCAGAGGGCTCAGGGCTATGGCTCATTTCAGATATTGCTGAACTAATTGCTACAAGCAACCATCAAAGGAAGCTATTTCATGCAAGGTCTCTGTTCAAGCAGGATGAGACAGTGCAATGCAGACCACTAGTTTTACAGCATCTTTGGGAGCTCATATACACTATGAGCCAAATTTAAAGCCAAAACCTCAAAGAGCAACAAGTTCAAATTCCTCCTAATTAACAACTCTTAAGAGAACATTTGCAGTGTAAAAAGTTTGTGGAGAAGCAAAGGATAACAATACGGCCTTGTGCGAAAGCAAAAGGGAAAAAGCTTTCCTTCTCAGCTGCCAGGTAACATAACATATTTTATTCTTACAAGCAAGCTTATTATTTCTTCCAACATAAAACCAGGTTTAAAACAATTTACAGCTCTTCACCATACTACCTGCAGTGCTACATGAAAGCAAACAAAAGAAGCCTACTGGATGTTTCTTTAAAAGCTGACTTGATCACATGCTGCTGCAGGTGATGGGCTCCTGCCAAGCATCATTGCACTCTGAAGAAACTGGTTTTATCAGGCAGACTTTCAAACAGGCATTTATATTCATTGGACAGCTCTCAGTATTAGTAGAGTGGAGAATGTACCCTCTCTGCATCAGTACAGTTGAGACACTGGGAGGTTTTACTCATGGTGGTCTTTTACTCATTACTCATGGTGGTTTTATTAGTTACAATTAGAGCTTTTGGGCCAGATCTTCAGCTGGCATAAACTCAGCACAGCTCTATTTAAATGAAAGGAATCATGCTAATTTACACCAAATAATGATCTGTACTGAAGGTCTCTAAGGATTATATACTTGATACATCAGTTATTTTACCTAATTAAACTAGCTGAGAGCATTTCTTAGGAAATTATGAGCCAGCTATGATATTTATGCGTAGAAGAGCTCAGACTGTTAGGCAATACTCACATCTTTCTTCTCTTTTTTTTAATAAAATATATCTCATCATGATTTTGGATTTATATCACCTAATCTTCCCATAAAAAGTTTGCATGGGAAAATACTTTTTGGCTAAGCACTGATTGCTTAATGCTAATTTTTGTGTTTCTTGCACATCAAAAGCTCTCATGGTTTTGAAAAAAATGTTAGGGAATTGAAACATGGTGGGTGTGAGCTTTTCTGCATTCTTATTTCATAATTATTGCATAGCTACCAGCCTAATGCCAAGCTCATATTTTCTCATGTACCAAACTATTACAGCTGTAAAACCCTAACCATTGTGTTGCCCCCAAAAAGCCTTGCTCTGCTCAGTTTTGCCTTTCCAAGACCTCTAATTTTGTAACCTTTTATTAATACACACAGCACATTGGGTGTTATATCTTTGTTCTGTATTTTCCAAAGAGTAAGGCACTATAACCAAGAAACTTAGTATAAACTTATATTGGCAGAGGGGCCAGGATTTTGCTAAGATTTCAGTAGTACAGCACTTATTTTGCTTGTTCTGTAGTAAACTCAGCAGTTTTGTTACATAATTTGCTCAGACTACAGGCACAGAATCCCCTCCAAAACAGTATTTTGTATATGCTCGTAAGTATGAAGTAATCAGGAAAACAGTGTTTTTCTTATTGTGATTCACAACTGCATTATGATGAACAGAACTGCCATTAACACAAGTCAAGGATTTGTGTCTCTTACCTTTTATTTCTGTCTTCTATCTGCAAGATATAGACCATGTCATCAGTAGCATGAAGCTTGGAACTGCTATCTCCCCATTTCAGCTTCAGGCTTTGAGGACCTGCTGCAGCACACTCTAACCGAGGAGGTAAAGGTGGTAATGGCCTCGTTTTTGCTTCAATGAAGTGGCTAAATGGTCCAGCCCCAATTTCATTGACAGCCTGGATCCTGATCCTAAAATGAATAATAAAACAGTAAACGTTAAATGAAGAGCTTTTCATGACGTTCCTGGTACAGAAAAATCTTAAGAAACAACGCAGCTTTCTGGACCTGGCTGCTCCATCACTAACACCGTGCCTGCTCCTAGCTACCAGTGCTGTGTTTTGGCAAATGAAACACTCCATAAATAAGTATTATCATCCTGTTCACAGTGCAAGAGCTGCAGTGAAGATACCAAGAAATGCTGTAAGGCAGAGGCGAAAAGATTTGGCTAAGTCATCTCAGAACCTGATGGCAGTCCCTTTAACCATATGGACAACAGCAGAGACACAAGTGAATCCTGGAAAATATGGAGTGTGTAACTGTGAAAAAATAAAATGCAGAAGTGTGTTGTGGATTTCTAACAAAGGCATGAACTACTTCAGGTGAAAACATTAAGTGAAGCATTGGTGGGACTACTGTGAAACGTACTTCCACTTTGGTAAATATCTCTGAAGACCAAAGAATAGTAATATTTAATTGTGCACATCATCTCACAAAGCACACTATTTAAACATGAAATTCTACTGGAAAGAACTAACCAAGAAGATTCAATCTACAAACCTTGTACACATCTTAAACCATGGAAATATTAACCATCAGTCAACTATCGATTAGATTGAATAGAAGTTGGACTCAAGTCACTCTCACAAGATGCATAAAAGCTCCAAAGCCATCTGAATCACATTAAGGATATTCAGAAGAAAAGAAAAGCAAATGACTCAGCTATATTTAAGAAAGACTGATAAAGTCTTCTAAACTTTATTTCTTTCTTAAGATCATGACTCGGCTCCTGTTTTGCCACCCTCTCTTATGTATCGGCACCTTAGTTTAATAATTTACAAAGTGAGAATCTGCTTATAGGAATGAGTGAAGAGCAGCAGTGTTTTGCTATGGTAACATCAACAGCAACATCATAACAAAAATGTGAGATATGCATTTTGAAAGAGCTTTGAGAACTTGAGATTTGAGATTCTTTGTAAACAGAAAATACTGGTACAGATGAGCCTGAAAGGTTTCAAAAGCTTGTTAAATCAAAATGAAAATAAAAGAAAACAGGATGGGCAAACGAATCAAGTTTTTAGATAGATCAGCCTAGTTTAGCTAGCTGGACAAACGCTATTTACTTTGGAAATCCTGTGCACAGTAGCCTAGTATTTTCTCATGGTAAAAGACTACAAGAATTGCTGCTGCTGCTTCTCAAAACTATCAGCCACCAAGAAGCTAGAACTCCCTGGGGCAGATGGGAGGAAGAAAAGGGAGAAGAGCAGAATCTAATATACCTCTATGACTGCCTGCTTCACAGAAAGGAGAAAATAAACAGAACTGCCTCTGGCAGGCATAGCTACTTATTATCATTGAAGTACATACGTGATTGTACATTCAAGTAAATAACATACAAAAAATTACTTTGCTTTGAATGGCAAGTTTTCATCTCTATCATTGGAAAATAATTAGGTAGAGTTAAAGCGAACAGGAAATACCCTCCAGAGAACAAATCTATCAAACTCCCAAAAAACTGTTTGCTGCCATTTCAAGAACACAAAGAGTTAAGAGATCAATAAACATATTGCAAAATATGGGGACAGGACAAGAGGGAATGACCTCAAGCTCCGACAGGGAAGGTTCAGGCTCAACATAAGGAAAAAATTCTTCACTGAAACCATCATTAGGCAATGGAATGGTCTGCCCAGGGAGGTGGTTGACTCACCTTCCCTGGAGGTGTTTACGGTGCTGGTGGATGAGGTACTGAGGGGCATGTCTTAGAGACTGGTGGGAATGGTTGGACTTGATGATCCGTGGGTTTCTTCTAACCTATGATTCTATTCCATGATTCTAGGATTCTATTCTATGATTCTATGATAATAGAGCCTTATCTCTATTATCTATATCTTAGATGATGTAGATAAAGTATTTGTACATTAAGAATTCATGTTCTTATATAGTCACTTGTAAACATGTGCTTAACCCTTTGCTTATTGGTCTAGCCATTTAAAGCAGTAAAGTATTGCTTAGTGTGAAGCTGCATTTTCCTTTCAACCTTTCTTTCAGTTTCAAACACATCCTGACCACCTTAATAACCATACAATGGTGATTTCATCCTCTTTGTCCAAAACTGTGGAAAGCAGGAACAAAGTCCTAGCGGGAGCCTCCTCTGCAACTGCTGCACACAAGCATTAAACACAAAAAGAACAGAAGATGTTTCTAGTAACTAATACGGACACTGTGTTATTGGTTGTTTCAGATTTAAAAGTAATTACATTAATATTTAATGGTCTTTCCACATAGTGGTGGGAGAGCATATCAGCTCCAGCACTTTCTCATATCCCCACCTCAGCTTGTGACACTATGAGCTCCTTCAGCTGTGTGGCATGGCAACAGTGAACAAGACAAATTTCACAATTAAGTGAAAGCCAATTACTGTTTACAGAACTAATACAGAGGAAGATCAACTTCTGATTAACATCTTCATTTTTGTGTAAAAGTAGTACATAGACATGTACAAATATTTGCAATAAAACCACTTCCTGAATTCCTTTCAACTTTTTCCACTAATGGTTGCTAAATTAAAATACCATGAACACCACTTGGGAAAGATGGTTTTAAAATCTGACAATAACAATTTGAAAGTAAGTTTTTTTGAAATGTAAAGAATATCTTGAAATAGCACCTAATTCTGCAGACCCTGGACTATTAGTCTTTGTAGTCACTCTCACATTTTCCCACTGCATCTTTTAAACATTTAGAAAAAAATAAATTGGACTAGGCAAATTTAGAAATCATTAAAAGATCTTTAATAGACATTTTGTCTTGACCCAGGAAAAAACCACACTAAGCAAGATGTTATTTTCAGTTTGGTCACAAAATCCTTTGTATAGGATCCAAATATCCAATAGGATTTTCCAAACAAAAAAATCACTTTTGAATTAATCTCAAAGACTGACATGAGAAGAGTTTGACTCGCTAGTTCCCATAAGTGGAATGCCACTAGTTGTAGTACGCTCATCTGACAAAACCCGTGGTAGTTAAAAATGCCATGGGCATTAAAAAGGGAGGAGATGCAGCATGCTCCATCATCATCATCAGCCTGAACACAATAGATACTCATCGCACAGCCTCCAGAACAAGCCAGTCCCATGAATCTCAGACTGCACTCTTCTAGAGCTTGAGTAAGACTTTGTTTTACACCTTGAAGCATAAATTTTGTTTTTAAAACCCATTTACGCACTGCTAACTTGATCATCCATGAGCAACCTTCTCTCTCTATCTTGGAAGATCTTTCCTCGATGCAGTTTAGAACTTGAAGTGTCTGGAATTTTTATTTCTACACCAAATTAAAATTAAGTGTTGCTATTAAAATTCAGTAAGGCTACTACGCATTGTTGTAAACTATGCATTCCCAAACAAAAAATGAGTATTCTTAAAAACTGGAAGCTATTTGGTAGTGAAGTATCACAACAGCACAATTAACTATGGAAAGCGTTGAGCAAAGCTTGGGAACAGAGTGTGCCAGAAAATTGGTATTTCTATTACAGTTGAATACTTATTTATTGTCAAATATTTATTAACTCATTCAGTTACATCAGTTCACAGGAAACCAGTCCACTAGTATTATTACCCTCTAATCAGAGCTTCCAGAGCTTCATAACTATGTCAATAAAAAGGAAAGTCTGCAGAATTCTCAAATGTATTTCTGCAGCTGCTCACCAGCAATGATGCTGACATGGTGCCAAAAGCAGGTGCCTCACAAAAGCAACAGGAGTGCTGGTCTGTGTCTGACATTGGAGAAGACCTCATGAAATCAGCCCTACACTGGCCATTAGCTGCCTGCCCCAGTTCCTTCTGCCTTGAATGTATTTGGGAAGCAAATCCTTCCTGTGGCATGCTGGCTGGATTTACTACTAAGACAGAGAACTTGTCAGCTTTGCCCCCCAAGCCATGCAAAGCACCTGGAGCTTGCTCAGTATATATTTGAGCTGCTCACGTATAGCTGTTTCCCATCAGAAGCTGGAAGCAGCAGAACAATACCAAACCTAAGCTTACAAGCGCAACGGGGTGGACACAGACACTTTAACCACATCACTACTCAGAACAATGCTCCTTTCACCTACAGGAAAGCTGGGGAGAGACTCTATCACAAAGTAGTGACAGGATGAGGGATAATGGTTTTAAGCTGGAAGATGGTAGGTTTAGGTTAGATATTAGGTGTTTTTTACTGTGAAGGTGGTGAGGCACTGGAACAGCTTGCCCAGAGAAGTCATGGAAACCCCATCCCTGGAAATGTTCAAGACGTAGCTGGATGGACCTTTGAGCAACCTGATTCTGTGGAAACTGTCTGTCCCTGCCCATGGCAGGGAAGTTGGAACTGGATGATCTTTAAGGTTCCTTCCAACCCAAACCATTCTCTGATTCTATGACTTCTTATTTTGGATTAGTAGGTTTATAATAACCATTATTTGCTTTCAGTTTCAGGATTGCTACAAAAACATTGATGGTGAAATCTCCTTTGCTGATTTGCTTCAAATTCTGCTGAAACTTTGGCAAGAGAGTTCAGAGCCTTAAACACAGTAGTGTTTGGCTTGCTTAGTCTAGTTAAAACAAGGCATTCACTGCTTTTAAACACAGCAGGGAATAAACATGAGGGAGAGAGAATAGCTAATTGAGTTAAACAAAGCTGACATGAAAAGAAAAACCATGGGTGGACAAATTTAAAGAATGAGATCAGAGATGTTCTGAAATACACATCTGATTAAAACAGGAAAGGAAAAAAACCCCAAACTTTATAACAGTTTGTTAAATATGTTTCTTATGGATATATCTACTGGGGCACAGATGTTCCCTGATGAACAGGTGTATATAGACTTGAAAAAGAAATATCAATGAATGAGTTCACAACTGATAGCAAAACCACTTCGACACATCTACTTTTACTAGCAGAAAAATACTTCAAACTATATATGAGGTGTTCTTACAACACAACCGCCCTGACAGGTACGAGATGCAAGATTTGGGAGTTTCCTTCTCTTGTTTTGTTAAAGGAAAGAGCTTTCATCTGTTATTACTGCTGATTAGTCATCCACTGGTTTGTGCTCTTCACAATGTTTTTTGCTGTTTGTAAGAATTTAGTTTCAAAACAACACTTAGAACACTTGCAGTTAATGCTTGTGCTTTAGTCTTTTCATTTCAAAGACATGTGGACTTCCTGATCTAACATATGCAATTTAACACAGTGCTTTTTGCAAAATAAAGAAATAATATTGCAAAAAAAAATAATTCACTATAATCTCAGCATAACACCACATTTAAAGGCAGCAGGAATAAGAGCTTTATGGGCAAGGCTGCAGCATGACTGAAGAGTAATGTCCTACCCATTCTTTCATTTCACAACTCCATTCCCAGGCTTTGGAGAAAAGGACATTTCTCTAAAGGAAGCTGTAGATAACAAGGAACTCTAAAAAAAATTAAAAGAGATTGAAGAATGCAGAATTCAGTCAAAAATGTAGATGGTCCGTTCTAGCTGTTTTGACTGCATTGATCAAAACTCTCATTTTGCTTTATCTGTTTTGACTCAACTGAATGTATGAGGAAAAATCAGGGGATGTAAGAATCCTCAAAGATGATGCAGTTCCACAGCTAGGCAGCCAGTCAATAGGAGAACTCTTACATTTCTTATTAGTTTTATTAGGTTTTTGACTAGTCTTCAGTCAGTTGCATTCCCTCCTCTGGCTTCAAGGTCATGCAAGCACCCGGTGTTGAAGCAAGGCAGACTGTGAGAAACACAGGAGAATGTGGAGATGGAGGAGGCATGGCACCAGGAACTCAATTTAGTTCAAACCATGGTGCAGCTTTACTCACATGCAGCACTTTTACCAACACTTTAAGCTACATTAAGCCAGCAAGTCTGCTAGAAGAGGTGATCCTGTAGTTCATACATAAAATAAAACTTTGGCAAAGTTGCTTAGAAATTCAGAATCTGAACTGATTATTTTAAAAATCAGATTATCTGTTACTTAATCTCCATATGCCAGCTACACAATAAAAGTACATTGTGTGCAAATTGCTATCCCAACAGAGGGATCAATACAGTTAATAACATAAACCCCTGGAACAGTACTGCTAAGCATCTGAGAAAACAAGAGAGGTTGCATTGAAATTTTAGTTATTTCTCATTTTTTTAATTAATTTACCTACCAGCATAACCTTATCTTAGCAAAGCAACTTCAAAAGGAGAGATCAGAGATAACGGGAAGAAGAATAGGAAAGGGGAGGGGTGCAGTATTTGAATATGAAATACCACAATTAATTTATTAAAGGAATTACTACAGATTTCTATGTTCCCTAGCTAGATTTTTTACTTATGCTAAATGTCATCAACATTTACCATGCAAAATTAAGATATCAAATCTCATTCCGAGTGCTTTGCACCACACAAAAATAAAAAGATTACTTACCGGTATGACGTTTCTGGAAGCAAATCACTGATAACGTAACTTGTAACATTCCCTACTGGAATGCTGATGTCACCCAGGTCAATGTTATATGATGTAATCTCAGCTCCATTATTGCATGGTTCTTCCCAGGTCAGTACAAGGCACACAGAGGGTGAGAGTTGATAGGCATCCATGTGCTCATCCTCCAGCACGGATAGGGTAGAGACTGCATCAGGCACAGACGCGGGGATTCTGCAGGTAACCAGGTCACTGTAGGGTCCAGCTCCTGCCTGGTTAATAGCCTGTGCGTCAAAAAAACCACAGCATGTTTGCAGGATGAATATTCTTTCATGTCTAACAAGTAGATAATAATGAACTATGCAGCCTGAAGCTGCTTCAAGGATTCTTCTGAGAATAGTTGGCTTATTCTCTAAAGCATGATTCATCCCTCTACCTTTACAAGAACAATTAATATATTCCTTTGTTACTCAGGAGTACATCTCAGATAAATTGGAGAATATTTCTTTTTTCCCCAATCGCTATTTAATCAACCTTAGCAGCAATCTTTTTATCAGCAGCAAACTTTTAGTAAGAGAAAATGTTATGGTGGTCATGCTGTCACTGTCAAATGACATCACACTGTTCAGCAAATGGGCTACCCAGAAGTGCTGCACTGCCCTGTGTAAAAATCTCAGAATACTGCAGAATGCAACATCAGATGCTTTATGCAAGCAAAGTCTGCCTAGACATAAGTGGTATTTGGCTTGCTGAGAGTGACACTGGTTCCTAACTCAGAGACTTAATAGCTCATTTCATGCTAAGAACTTTCTGATATAAGAATATAGGAACTCAGAGTGGCATTAAGTCTATAACTCAGTCACAAATCACTAGCAAACCACAACCAAAGCACATAGCTGTGTATTTTCCACAAGAGAGGAGAGCAACCATTTATCAAGCTTCTCATCTTGATGCACAGATCAAGGATCTCAGTGGAAATCAAGTTTCAAAAGCTGGCGCACTTCTGCTCATGAATTATGGCTGCTGTCTTTGCAACCTCAACACTGCACAATTATAGTTTATTTTATCAGTTGATGCTCAGCTACTGGTAAATGCTGTGTACGTTGCACTGCAACGGTGCGGGAAGCTACTAACGTTACCTCCTCAGGAGTATTATAAGCTCCTGTGCACACAATCATGGAACCATGCAGGCTGGAAGGGGTCTTGGTACACATCTAATAAGCTAGATGCTACTCCAAGCAGGGTAAAATACAGATCAGGTTGCTCAGGCTTCTGCCCATTCAAGTCTTGAAAAACTCCGAGGAGGGAAATTGCACAGCCCCTATGGACCACTGTTACAATCCTCAATTACCAGGACAGTGATAATTTTTTTCTTTAAATTTGACCTGAGCATCTCCATTTCAACCTGTGCTTGGAGGAGACTTGGACACTGTATTTCAGGTTCTCATGAATGGCATCTAATGGGCAATACCACCTTCCCTTGAGATGATACTTGGGTTCCTCCTGATACAGCCCAGCACAAGGTATCCAGACAGCTTAGGATAGCGTATTATCATAGAATCGTAGAATAACCAGGTTGGAAGAGACCCACCGGATCATCGAGTCCAACCATTCC
>WAAB01000909.1:301695-541851 GCA_013389865.1 Piaya cayana | reverse complement strand
GCTCCACAGCCTCAACATCCTTCTTGTGGTCAGGGGCCCAGAACTGAACACAGGATTCAAGGAGCGGTCTCACCAGTGCCGAGTACAGAGGGAGAATAACTTTCCCGGACCTGCTGGTCACACCGTTTCTGATACAAGCCAGGATGCCATTGGCCTTCTTGGCCACCTGGGCACACTGCTGGCTCATGTTCAGTCGGCTGTCAACCAATACATGTCAACCATGTATCATGGTACAGCCTGAGCTACAGGAGGTCCCAAAGTTACAGATCTTCAAAAGCAGCTTTTGGCATTGGCCAGTACCATCCACATCTCCTTTGCATTTGGGAGAGTGAGTCCAGAGTTTGCCACTTGACCACACTTAATTAGAAACTCAGTTTTATAATGTTGCCAGCAGGACTATGAAGGCAAGAAAAGGACATGTCAAAAACCGTTAGATTTCTTATCTATGCTTAACTGTAGCGAGCAACTTATTTCTGCTATGCATAAAACAAACACAACGCTATGTTCTGTTTTTCCAGGAGGAGCTTTGTTCAAATGAAGAAAGATACAATAAAATTAGATTTGCCAGCCTTTAAAAAGCACTTCAAAACAAATCCTGCTCCAGGGACATCTTCTATTTAGTCAAGCACTCCTAGAGCTGTTAAAAGTGAGCCTTGTTTTGTGGTCTGCCAATGATATTATTTGTCTTGCCTCTAAACCAGGGTTTGGCAATCTGTATCTTGCTCCAAGCAATTTATTTTTAGTGGTGCTTTCAACTGCTTTATTGGACAATCTCATCATCAGAACCGATGGGAATTTCATTCTTCTTTGCTTCGTAGATACTCCCCACCCCCAAATGACACAATATTTCCCTTTGCAGAAGCCACAATTGTTTTCAAGAATATTCATTACATGAAAAACGTTGAGCAACATTAAAGACAAATTGTCTGCCCTGCAGTTACATATGCCCGATTCCTCAATTCTTTCTTTTTATTGCATTACTGTAGACTGAGATAACAATACTGCATGTTAATTAGAAGGCAGAGTAAATGTAGTTTGGGGAATACTTATTTTTAAAAAGTAACAAAGATATTTCTGTTAAAGCTACTAACATTAGAAAAACAGCTCTCCTTTTTGTTTTTTTTTAAAGAACTAAAAGTTCTGATACTATTTAACATTCCTTCTTTGTCTGCTACACATACGTTTTTACACAGATAAGATCTAGAGGATGAAGCCCTCTAGAAAGTAATGCATGGATCACTGATGGGATTTCAATAAAATGCCCTGGTGCTGTTCTGCATTTCATTCAACCTCTGCCTATGGGTTAAATTATATTGGCTGTGTTAAAAACTTGAGTAGATTTGTGCAACATTTTTGTGGCATGTATTTTAAAATGAATGCCCACTTGAAAACAAAGATGCTATCCAACTCGCTGCTTCCATTTTTAACATCAAAACCTCTTTGAGCTCTCTTCAGCTCACCACAGGAGTGGTCTCATGGGCTACTCCCCGTCCAATGGATGCTGCATGCTTTCCCGCTTGAGCAAAAAAGAGGCACTCTCTGGCTCATAGTTCCAAGCCACTCTCACAACATGGTCTTTCAATTTGCCTTTCCCAACAGTGCCAGTGCAAGGTATATGGCCAGCTATGACCAAGTCAGAAAATACAGTTGAGTGTAGTTAGAGTTGGGGGGGGCCCCAAGCTCGTTCGATGTTGTCCCACTGCTCAAAAGCTACTTTGTTAAAAAAAAAAAAAAAAAGCAATGTCCTGTTAAGAAAAAACCCAACAACTTATAAGAAGGAAACACTCAACAGAAGCATGCTGTCCCTGATCAAAGAAACAACCTTGGGTGGTCCACACATTGCCAGCTGGGTGGGTACATGAACTTTTGGTTTGATTACTGGTGGTGTTCTGCCTTACATACACATAAATATTGTGGAAGAGTGTTTTAGGCAAAAATATTTTTACTTCACTCCAGCTTACTTTACTTTCATTTATTTTCAGCAAAGAAGAAAAAGTCCTGTATTTTTATTTTCACATACATATAAAAGAAATATATTTTAACCATTACTTTTTACTGCAAATAGTAGAAGAGAAATAGATCAAAGAGAAATAAATCATATAGAAACTCTATGTGAGATCCAATCGTATAAATCAAGAGATAAAATGGCAATGAGGTGGATCCACTTGCTGGCAGCTACCATCTCCTACATACAATGGAATCTACTTAGCTGGTTTGCTTTACTTGATAAATGAACCAGATGTTGGAGTTTATTATCTAAGCTAGGGGAATCTTCCAAGATCCAGTTGGAAGATAGATGTTATTTACACCTTGTTACTAAGGAAAAAAAATACATTTAATGGTCCTAAAACATTAGCATTTAGTTTTAATATCAGAGGGCATGGTGGCTGTTAAAAGCATTATTCACTGAAAACAAACCACATGATACACGACAACAACTTGAGACCTGACAGCTATAACAACTCCCTTGTTTATCGCTTCGTACTGTGCTGAATCTAAACTGTTCAGTTACATCGCAACAGCCTGCATTATTTAAAATAAACATATACTGCTTCCGATTTAGAGAGAACATAACTTCACACAGGCTAATGATAATAAAATTCAAACACAGTGTAAGGAAACTGTTTGCATTTTAGATAGCAACATATGCAAAACCTCCTCACTTCCATACCTGTAGCCTACAGCAGTAATGCGCTGCCGCTGACAGTTCACTTATTTCAAAACAGGTATCTGTGCCATTATATGCAAGTTGTAGAGATTCCTCATTTTCTCCCCACTCTAATCTGTATTCAGAGATGTCAGCACCAGAACATTCAGGACTCTGTAACACAAATATTTATGCGGTTCAATTCAGAAATGAGCACTTCAAATCTCCATGTTTCACTGGGTAGAGAATAAAGTACATGGGGAAGAAAACCCAACCTTCATTTTTAAATTAATACACAATTACTGCAGCAAATGGAAACACACTGAATTACTGTTCCCTAATTTATTACTCAAACAGGCCAATTCAGTACAGACATTACCTGGTACAAATTCAGAGAAAAGAGAAAGTGTATGCAGCTACTTTGCTTTTCATCAGGACACTTAGGAATAAATTCTCTCTACATTGGCTTAGCAGAAGCATAACCGCAGAGAACACCAAAAAGCATCAATCTAGCTTAGGCTACTTGAGTGATCAAAACACAGCTTGGGAAGAGCTAGCCTTCAAGTCTAAGTAGGTACTCATGTGAGGAAAGAACAACCTCCAGAAGCCAGGTGGTCATTGGAGATTTTCAAATTCACACATCAAGCTAATGGTTCCAGGATGGGACATGGGAGTCTGGATGAGGGTATGTTAACATCCACAAAAAGACTCCTACAGGAGTCTTGGGGCTACCATCTCCTTAGTAGGAGCATTCCAAACTGCAAAGCCAGTGTTCTGAAACCATGTGTAAAAATGCCATGTAGGCACAGCAGTGTGCTCTGTAGTCCAGTCCTCTGCTGTTTTTCCTTCATACTCATACCAGCCAAAAAATGATAGACTCTTGAAGAAAACATAACCACAGCAAACCACATTCCTCCTTCCACAGTTTCATTTTTAGCTAGAATAAACAAATAAAACCTCCATATAAATACAGAGACTACCAGAAACACTGCTGTATTCACTCACATTTAGGGAGAGCAAATGCCTGTCTATACACTCATTTAGAAGTTGACATGTAGAAGTTTAGTGCAACTCCTAGCATGGAGTCACAAAATGTTGCAAGAAATATTAATGAGTACCTCCAACTCACCCGTTTCATTATAAAATTTAACTCAGATTATATTTGTATCAAGATTTGTTGCTAGCACAATCAATTTATTTGAGCATCTCATGAACATTAATAACTTCTTTCTCAACAGGAGCATCCTTTTATGGAGGGACCTGACAGATGCAGGGCTGGAATGGCTACAGGGTTTTCAAAGCAATTTTGTTGGCAGAATACAGCCCCACCGCTCCATATCACGGTGCTATTTATGACAACATTCTTTCCTGTCTGCCTTAATTACATAACACCTTTTTTTTTTTTTGCAATGACATCAAACAACCCCTCAGCATTTCAGCTAAGGCTTGTTTTAAGAGCCCAGTGTCTAAGATCCTGGAGAATGGAGAAGGAACACACACAAACTAAAATAAAAGTAAATATTTTGGGGAGAGACAAACAATTTTTGAGAAAAGAAAAGCTTCATTGTAAGCATTTGTGCAGAGTCAATTTCATATCAGAGGCTCCAGCTTGAGTCAAACATCCAATATTTGCCTTCACAATTCCACCCCAGGACACACTGACACACTAAAAGCCTGCAGAGAACACTTCCACCCGACCAGTGCTCTATCATCTGATGCCAGTGTAGGAGGCCTCATTTCTGAATCCTGGTCCAGATGACTCCTGATCAATTTTATCAAATTCTTTAAAAAGAAAAGGTGATTTGCTAGTACAGAAGAGTTTCTGCATTAAGTTTTCTTGCACAAAAAAAGTTCCAAACGAACGAACAGCTCTGAAGCTAGTTTTCAAGTTTTGTGGTGCCCATAACTGTTTGGATAAGCAACATAGAAATTAAACAAGCACCTGACTTACCTCCCAGCTTACAAGTACACGCGTGTCAGACAGAAAGGAGAGGGAAGGTGCTCTGCACTGGCCAGGTGGTCCTGCTGCCATAGTGACTTCTGTAGCTTCTGAATATGGCCCGTACTAGAGGGGAACAATATGCCTGTACATTAATATATAAGCATATACCCATCTCATGTTTCTCAAAGGCTTTCCAAAAACAGCCCACAAACTTTTTCATTGTAATAAACGTTCTCTAGGATAGATCAGATTTCTGACATTCTGCACCTAACAACAGGATTCACTATGAGACCATGTGAATTACTGCAAAATTAAAATGTGAGGTAAGCTCAGATATGAGCAGAGAGCATGTACATCCTCCTGTGTGGCGGTGAGTGCCTGCGAAAACCTGAGACACCTCCAGTTCACCCAAGAGTGAGAATGTGCACTCAGCAACACAGTAACTGAGGAGCAATGTCTGTCTCTCTATCTTACCTTAAAGTAATGTGTTCACATGCCTCTGCCACAGCCCAGCACAACTGCCTTCCTCTTGTGGATACGAGGAGCACAGCAACAGTAAAGCACATATTGGAGTCCAAATCCAGCTTCTTTTATATAAAACATCTGCCACATGTTAATTTTAGACGGATAGCATGTGATAGAGCCCAGCATGGGTTTCCAACAGCACGGTTCAGTGTGCAGGGGCATGCTGTACGCATGCTGTGTATAGCTTAGCTCCACAGGCACAACCGCTCAGACAACTTTTGAGCCCATGGTAGGAGAATAATTTAAATGCATTATTAGCAAAAGACAAATAACCAGAGTCTTGAGAACTGGCTTCAGCCAGCAGTGCGAGGACAGGAGAGAAAATGATAGAAAATAGCCTTTTTGAGGGCAGCTGAGTGGGATAATTAAGTTTGTTCAGTGCATTCCCAAACTAATTGGAAATCATTCTCCAGAACAAAGGAACTTCACTGGAAGCAATTAGAGGAAAATCACTGATATTTACTTATTTTGGAATACAATACTAGCAAGTATGAAAAAAAATGAGCCACTACAAAGGATGAAATTATGAACCCCAGAAAACGTCTCCACAGGCATGTGTCAGTATCCACAATCGAGAAAGTCTAACACTGATGGCTTGCTTTGAATTACAAAGAATGCACACTTCAAAAATTCTCTGCTGTTTTCTTTACCTAGCAGGAGGAAGAAAGGTGTTGGCATCTGGAAAAGAACACCCGCACCCACTTTCTGCATCTGGCAAAAAACTAAATCCAAATCCAGTTCTATCATTTAACAAAGAGGGGGACTAGAAATGTTTTGCAACTTTAAACATTGTTTCGCCCAAAAAGAGAGGGGAGAAGGAAAAAAAAAAAAGAAAAAATAAGAGGAGGGGAAAAAAAAATTGACGATGTTACATATCCAAACCAATTGTTTCCATTTCAGCAACCTAATCCAATCTCTCCATGTGTATTTAATTACATTTTTCACACATACAAAAAAGTGAATATTTTAAAGACAAAACAGTTGAACAGCCTTGCATATTTCCTAATACCTAAGTTAATTTTTAACAGAATTTCTTCCTGTGAGTAACTTTAAACCTTTACATTATATTCGTCATTATTATTTCCTGAGAACACACACATCAATATGTATGTACTGTTGATGGGACTGCCTTCTTCAAAAAAGCTGGAAAAAACCTCATACAAAGGCCAGCAGAACCAAACCTCACTGAATCAACAGGGTCTTTCAGCAGATTTCCATGGACATCAGACAAATTCTGATGTATTTGGAAAAACACATCTTCCAAGGAAATCACGTCACAAAGAAAAAAATCAAATCTATAAAGCATGTATTTCTTCAAATAAAGACAAAAAATAATAAAAATATTTTCCCCCGAATATATCAACACCTGTGTGAAATTTTAGTGTTTGTTTTTACATACTTCAGATTCAAAGCAAAAAGGGATGCAGTGGAAGGGGAATAAAAGATTCTTCCTTGTAAGCAAATACAACTGTTGGCAGGCATTTTGTACATTTTGGTCAGTCTAGTAAATCTTCTTTTAAAGAGTACCAGATTCAAAACCGCCACTCTTCCTCAAAAGTTCCTTTCAGCATTTCTCACTTTATTTTCTTTTTCCTATCTCCCATTCACGTCTCTGATCACCAGCACCCCCACAATCACTTCCCAGCATCACCCAACTCAGGCATGGTACCACCTGCAGTGAGAAAAAGCCAAAGGACGCTGCACATACCCCGCCATCATTCAAAGCTCTCACTCTGAACTGATACGTTGCTCCGGGAAGGAGGTTGCTGACGGTGCACTCGAGATCAGGACCATGATATACTTCAGAAACAACTTCCTCGGGTTCTGTCATTTCTACGCTGTATTCTGAGACAGGACAGCCACTTTCTGAGGGAGGGATATCTAGAAAGAAAACACAGAATTCATCAATAACATAAGGATGCATGCCAGGAAGATGAATTTTTCCCTTCATAAACCACAGACATAAAAACGCACAGAGACACACAAACTATCAGTGATGACTTCCCTCTTTGATAGATGCCTTCCCTGCAATATCTCAGCCAAGGATACGACTGATGTTTTAAAAGAAAATAAACATTACTCTTAACTCTAAACATTCACAAATCATATCATCACAAGGAAGAGTGACAGCTCGCCCAAGACAGTGATCTTTCCCCCTAGGAAGCCTCTTTCTCCCTGTATCAAAGGTGGTATCGCACACAAAACAATTGATCACTGAGGCAGGAGAAAAGCATAGAAAGCTGCACAAAGAATGCAACCAGTGCTGAATACACCCTTTCTGGGACAGAATGAAATTAGGAGGCACCTGGTGGCTGTCTGACCCAGTCTTGGCACAGGTTGCGGGAGGTCACACACACTCCAAAACTGCTAGCTATAGATGAGATTTCTGGCAAGGCCCATGAACACCCAATAAAATAAAGGAACAACTGCCATCCTCTAACTTTATTAGTCACACTGGTAATGCTTATGAGTTTCTGAATCCCTGTACAACAACGTAAAAGCTGCGCTTCACTTGGAATAACTTTTTGGGAAACCGAGTTTGTTTTATGTGCCTATATCTGTTCTGTTGTCAGCATCCTTTTTCCCCATCAAAACAACGTATTTGATAATATTTGCATGCTATATTACAAGCCAGTACCACAGAATCCATGTGCCTGTGGTTCTGAAATATAGTGCTCCACCATATGGGGTGCAGTTTCCCAAGAAACAACATCCTGGGTGCACAGGTGAATTTTTATGCTGCTTTTGAGATATATTTGCCAGTTAGAAATGGTACAGCTCTAGAATTTAGCTTAACAAATGATGCTACAAAATCTTGGATGCAGCAAGATTATTATAATAAAGAAAAATTCTGTTTCATACTGACATGTACCCTGTGTTCTGAAAAATGTACATTTCGGAACAGCTGAGTGTCCTGTCCATGGTCCAAATACCTTTGCAAAATTACAGATGTCCAATGGATTGTGTGTTATACTGTGGATCAGGGTTTAAATGCCTCTCAAAATCCTCAATATGTTCTAACTCAAATTGCTGGAGAGAACCCCTATACTGGAAGCAGCAAAACACTTCTGTTAAGTCTGTACTGCAAAGGAATAAAAAATATCTTGAATCACACGGTGTTTTTACAATAAAATGATAGATATTCTAATATAGCTGATACTTTATAGTCCTGACAGAGACAGGTCCTAAAACAAAAATGGGAGCAAAGTATCAGGCTTAAAGAACAGCTGGAGGACAGCTAAGTTCAGAAATCCAACAAAGAGCCATAGCAGTCAAAGTGAAGTTGCACTTCTGACTCACACAGGCTTGACCAGACTTTGCTTCGTACTTCCCAGTGAACAGAACTCACCACAACTTTTCACAGTGCCAAGCAACAGGAAAAAAACCCAAAACCCTAAGGATGGTTTAGCAACTAACAATCAGATCAAAACTATTCAGTAGGGACGTTCTCCAGTGACTTACCCCATTGTAATTGTACTTCTTTGTGCTTCGGCTTCCCCAAAACTCTTGGTGGCCGACAGGGACCTGGTGCAACACTCAGTGTACGGACAGGTAAACTTTCAGAACACTGGAAGAGAACAGGAGCTAAAGTTAGCTCTCTGGTATGACTACCACCACCAAAGCTAGACATGATTAGAAAGTGGCACAAGAAATTGTTTTCTACACCCGCTACCAAGGAGAAATGTATAAAACAATAGAGACGGGAGATGCTATGATTCTATGTTACTTAAAAATACAATTAATAGAGTTCTTTGTCAGCACACTCACAACCGTAGCACAAGAAACTTTGATGTCTGATGTTGTGGGGCTCTTTATTTTAATTTCCTTGCTTCTAAAGTAATATCAAACCCTAATGTACTCTATTAATCATAATACAAATCAAAGCAAGAGTAACAGAAGTGTAGGTACTGAAATGAGTTTAAAACAAGGAAAGGAATGACAGGAATCAGTGACTGGAAAATGGAACACAAGAACTGAAAGAATTGAGCTACATGAAAGGTAATTAACTGTTACAACAAACTACCCCTACTGCATCTTCGCTCACTAGTTTTGGTCAGTAAGGAATCGCATACATGAAAGTCTGTTCTCTTCCTCAAGCAAAGGGCAAGATCAGATTAACAAAATGGGCTTTTCTAGTGCAAGTATAAACACCTGCAGACTGGTTTTAAGAAAACAAAATCCACTAAATTGCAGTTTTCCTGAAAAAAAACCCCATCAAATGCATATAGAAATCTTCCAAAATTCAGCAACTCGCAACATGAGATTAACTTCAACTTGAATAGCTTTACCGTGCCATTGGAAAAATATGCACCTTCTTTTTAAGCAGGATCTTTTACCAAAACCAGTAGATTCTTCTCTGAAAAATATAAAACCAGCACTCCCTAATGTTAAATAACACTTACCTGGCTGTGTCCGCCAGTGCTGATACAGCATGCCCGGAGTTTATACAAAGTGCCTGGTTTCAAGTGAGTAAAGGTATATTCTGTAGCCGATCCACTATATGCCACTTCCCATTGATTTGCTAAAAAATAAGATAAAGGCAGTTTGAAGAATTATATTGCAAGAAGCTTATTAGCATCTAAGAGAAAAGAAAATCCTTAGTGTGGTCTCCCACAAATTGTGATTACTGTTACTATGACTATGAATATCATTCCCACTTAAAGTCATACATCCATATAGACATATATACAAATACAGATACTTAAAAATGTGAATATTTCTAAAATATACTAAAAATATAAAAAAAACCAATAGGTTTAGCCATTTAACCTAAAATTTCACCAGTATTACAGAAAAAGAGCACATTTTAACAGAGCAAAAATTCCCCCAAGCCAACTCAAACTCTCCCAAGAACCCTGCAAGTTTTAAGGCTGCAAGTATGTAACTTAGTTTCAATTGCACGTGCTGCTCCAGAGGATCACTAAGTCTTTATAGTAGCTGTAATGGATTGAAATAGAGACAACATTTTTTTTCAAGTTTACCTTCAGGACTTCCTTGAGAAATCTCTAACAGATACTTTAGGATTTCTGAACCACCATTATCCTGTGGAGGATCTGAAAAATAAGTCAAGTTGTTAGTAAATCCAAATTAAGAGTGAACTAGAACAAAAAGATTTACAGAATCTGTTCGTGATTCTGCTGCTTCTCCTCCACAAACTCCCCCTCATGAATTGCATCAAGAAATTTATAGTCAAAGTGGGTAGCAGAAGCTAGATATCAGCATCAGTCAGAATAAGACAGCTGGATAATAAAGCCACAAACAAGATGTACGGAAAAGCATTGAAAGAGATGCAATACACAGGCTTGCCCATCGATAAAGGAAGCAGCTGGATGCTGCTACAATGGGACATGAAATGGAAAGTGAAAAGTCTGAAGATGCACTTCAGTCCAAGTTAGTCAATAAAAACTAAAAATTTTTATTCTGAAAACACAAGGACCTCTATGCATCTTTTAGAATATTACAAAAATAATTTTGTCAGGTTCTCCAAACATATTGAACTTTAGCTGGAGAAGCGTGAAAAATTTAAGTGCTAAGACATATTTATACAATTTTATTTGACAAACTGTACTGGCTTACCCCACTTCACACTAAAGCCATGAGATGTTATTGGCCCCTTAATAACAGGTCTGGTTGGAGGTCCTGGCCTGTCTGGGCTTGTTGTGCAGACCAACACTTCGCTGGGAGAACTCTTTCCTTCCACGTTAGAAGCAAAGAGCTGAAATGAAACCACAAGAAGTTTACCACTCTTTACTGTAACTACTTTTCTGACAGTTCTGCGTGAGACTTCATTTAGTAATTGCACAAACACCATTAAACTGGAAAGCACGTCACATCCCCGAGTGTGTGGGACACTAATAACAGGTATTGTCGTGTTGTTTCTTTACAAATCACATTGAATTTTCCCCTCCCTCCACTAGATCATGACATGTTTAAGATAAAAGCACTGCTACAGTGCTGTTTTCCCCTTAAAAAAAAGTCACATAGCAACTCGCAGTTATTTACTCACAAGGATGAAAATGATGACAATAACAATATTTTTGTTTCAGAAGCATTTCAAACTTTTAAAAACAAATTAGTTCTGAATACCAGCAATCACACATTTAAAGTTTAAGTAACATGACAAGCAAACAGGAAACAATCTACAGGCACTGAAATAAGAAGGATGTGCACAAAGAAAATTTTCTCAGCCAAATCCTTTGCGTCTAACTCTAGAACACCTTCTGCTGACTTCAGAGAGAAGGTTGCTAAACTAAGAGAAGACTTAAAGACCCATCCAAGAGACTGAGAAAGTCAGGATTGTACAAGGAACTCCAAAAGGTCCAACAATTTCACAGAATCACTATGTTGGAAAAGACCCACTAGATCATCAAGTCCAACCATAACTTTGTAGCTGCTGAGATCTGTATTAGTTCATACTAGTCTCTGGGACATAGATCTGCTGCCAAGAAAGGAAGTAATAAAATATTTATAAAAATTGTTAATTGTAAATAAATGCTATCTGGAACTTTTCCACTTGAGGAGCTCTGTTATTCTCAGGAGTAGTTGCTTCTATTGTTTCTTCCAACTCAAGCGTTGGAGGAAAACAATTTGCAATTTTTAAGGCCAAAAACATAATTGAGGTTCTCTAGCTCATATGCTTATTTAAACAAGTCACTAAAGCCAGTATCGACTCCTGTGTATCACCTCTTGGTTCTGACTGTTCTCCAATTAAGACATCTTGCCATGAACAGCAGATAGATGAGCTAGACAAATATCCCAGTAACAGCTCTAGGGGATCAGTGTGAAGTACAAAGGTAATGCAACATTTGTAAATTCCTTTATTTACACAGGTCAAGATTGCAGTAGCCTGGTAGGAACTGAGGGATTTATATTAAATTGATTGTTCAAGCAGCATCTTCAACACTTTGAGAGCCATGGCTTTCCCAAGCTGGAGGCCCCTCATCCTCTTACTGGGAATAAAAATAAAACTTTGTTTGCTTCCAGCTCACTGACAAAATTATTAAATAGCAAACCTTGCTAGAAACAGAGATTACTGACTCCCTTCTTTGCCGACATGCTAAACGCCTCAAAGAGTAAACTTTCTACACCTTGTTCTGTTTGGTTTGGTATCATTTAGCCCTTCTGTGCCAAACCCTCAGTCAGTACTGAACAAATGCCTTTACAGCAATGTATTACAGTACCATTATTAGTTTAATTAACCAATCATTACTTGATCAAAACATTAGCAAGATGTCTCCTCACATTTTGATGAGGTTCAAAGATACAATTAAAACTTTCCAGACAGCCCCCATCATGATTTTTAAAACACTGCTGTGATCCTAGGGTGTTTGTATTTGTCTCTTTTATAATTTTGGGGATCCTCCCCCAAGTTCTGTAGCTCATAAATGTCAGTGTGCGTGTTTTAGTGCTGAGTAAAATCAGAGTTGTGCTTGTAGACAGAGACACAGCGCTCTGGTATCAACCCAGGTTTGTAAAATTCATACTTAATTAGAAAGCAGAGGTGCAGAGAAGCAGCTTTGACAACGCTAAACTAAAATGTATCGCAAGAACTTTCTGACCCTTTGGGTAGTCCTTCATGCAACTTCACAAGATCTTCTGACCCACAAAGGAACATATGCAAAGTTGTTTTTAAGGATTTAAGAGTCTTTGGATTAAGGGTTTTTTTTGTTGTTGTCATTCTGGAATATACTAAGACCTACAGAAGCCTAATGTTTTTTAATCGATACAAATGGATGGCATCCCTCTTCTCCATACGCTGTTTACAAATGACACAAAGCTGCTTCTAGATACAGTTTCTGCTTGGCAATGTGGGGGCATGGCAGGCGCTGACTTTACAGAGAGTTCCTTGGCATTTCTTGGGGGTATGGCAGTGCTCTAGATGGCACGGTCAAACACCATCTTGTGGATCCCCACTCAGCTCCTGCCTCTACAGCAGAGAGCGTGGCTGCAGGGATGGACAGACAGCTGCACCACAGCCATCTGGTAAAAAACACACTTGTCTTCTCAAGAGCAGCATCCCGCACTTGTGTTGTGCTTGATGGCTTCAGTAGAAGGAAGTCTGAATTTTGTGACTCTGAGATGACTTCAGAGCATGTCTCTTGGGGAGTCAGTATGTAGGAGAACCCACAGGGCAGCAGAAAACAACACTTGCAAAAATAACAACTCCAAAGCCAGTCATGTGTATGCGTGCGAAGGAAAAGCTTCAATTTTTGTATGCCAGCGGAAGACAGGCCCCCAAACTGGGGAATGAAACTGTGCTTGCTGGTCTCCTTACAGCATTATCTTTGTTATGCAGAAGTGAGATTGGTTTTGTGACCACAGATCAGGTTTTTGGGAAGCAAAGCATCAGACTATATCCAACACAGGCCCTAAGCCATGTTTTACAAGATCATACCTGACCGTATATAGTATCAAGAACATGCCTGTTTCAAAAAGTCTGAGCAACAGGCATTTTCTGTACTAAAAGTAAAAATGCAGCTTTGGTTAAATCTATTAGGTCTTAGTATAAAATAAATTTGTAGTTGACAGTTCAATTTTTCAGTTAGTAATAAAGGGTCCCTACAGTGCCTGAAAAAAACAGCACAGAAAATACTATGCAATGACAAGAGGAAAAAGACTTTACCCTGAATTTATACTGTGTACTTCTTCTGAGATTCTTCACAGTACAGGCTTGCTCCTCTCCAGTGTACTTTGGATGAAACACACTATCCTAGAAAAATAACAACAACCAACAAATTCTCATAACTGAGGAGTCTGAGGAATTGCTCTCTGTATTACAGTCTGTAGCTAGAACACATTCTAGCAAAGGGGATTTACCATCAAGCGATTATTATTATTTTTAAGCTGCAAGGCTACAATAATTTTCCTTCTCAAAGGACGGTGCAACTGACCTGAATAATATGCTTTTGCTATAAAATAAGCACAAACCCATCATGACAGGTTAACACATTACAGAAACAGACATGACAGATAATAGATCACAAGCAGTCCACACAGCAGTGAGCAGGACACAGCAGGCTGCACTGGTTAAGGACAGGTTGTCCTATGCCTTACAGACTCCTGTGAAGCCTGGTATAGGAATTGTGGATGGCAGTACAGATTTTTATCTAAGAATTCATCATTTTGCTGTGAAGCAGAACAAATCACACAGTTCTGTCCTGCCAAGTATTCCTAAATGATCCTCCAAAGCAGCAATCCACAATTTTCTCAGTGATCTTGAATCAATAAATAGAAGTACAATTCATAGTGACATGGTACTTACATTGTCTTCTTCCTGTATTTCCAGGGTGTAGGAAATAACTTCTTCTGGTGTACAACCTTCTACTTTATTCCATTGCAATGCAACCCACGTAACACCAGCTCGAACAAGCCTTGGTGCAGAAGGAGTCTGAGGAATATTACCTGCAGTGTAGCATACCACCTCCTGGCTGTACCCACTGCACAGGGACAGAAAATAAGATAAAGTAATATTTTAAAAAACCCCAAACCATAACAAAATAAAACAAAAAAACACAAAGAAAACCTTAGTGTATTTAGAGAAATATTTCATATTTTCAAAGAGTCTAGACAATGTTAAAATGCCCCAGGTGGAAAAGTTGAACACCCAGTTAGGAAATTCCAGAACTAAGAATTGAAAAAATATACAGAATTAAACATGTCTTTGCAGTCATTTTTATAATAATATTGAAAAAAAAAACTTGATTGCCTAAGTAGAAGGAAATCTCATTTAATAAAGGGAGCTAAAACATAGGAAAAAAAGCCCCAACTTTTCACCTGTTAGATCTTGACCTTGAGACAGTTTCCATTTATAAACTCAGAATACAACCTCTACTTAAGCTACACCTCCAAAAGCCAAGTGCCTCAGTACGTCTAATCTCACTGTTTCAGATATCCCACACCAAAGAAAGCAGGAAAAATTAATCCAGTGTGACCATACATGCTCAGCATCGCATAGGACTTGCCTGGTGCAGGGCACAGATACCTTCTAACCCTCCAGGCTGACTTTACTCCTTTACAACTTTCCCTGCCCAAACTTCTTTGCATTAAGTTGAGCATCAAGCTCCTCTTCCATACAGCTCAGTCTGCAGCTGGAGAGAACTTCTGCAGCAGAGGACATGCATGCTCAACCCCAACATACAATGCCTTGAACCATAAGAGAAAGTTGTGTCGAACAGGAGTCCTCCTCTAACTCTAGGCAGAATATATTATATGCAATGGAAATTTGAGAATAAGTTTTAAATTGACTGTTTTGGCTGAATTTTCATGACAACATGACCAGAACTTAGTTGAAGACAATGTTCTTGCAGTTTTCAAAGTACAAATGTATTTTGTTTATTAGCAAATTCATCATATGAATTTGATACACACAAAAAGCCATAGCTCCTTTTTTGAGACTTCTTCCTCCAAAATAAAGTCTGCTGAAATACTCTTATAGTTAAAAAAAATTACCTATAATTAATACCCAAATGAGACAAAAATCATCTTACATGTTAAATCCACAAGCAGTACAACCAACCAAACCATTTTGCAACATGAAGCATTACATGACATCCTCACGCTGTAATTTTTGTAGACAGCACTCAAAATAAGCCACTTGCTGCTGGTGTTTATCTTGTAGATTAACACAGAGCAGCTGACTGTAAATATAGCTCTTAGTCCACTCTTTCCTCAATAGCTTGAGACAGAGAGAACAACAAAATAGGGGAGAAGGTTGAAGCATGCCCCAAGGTACTTAAGAAATCTGGAATCTGGCAAAGACAAAAGACTCCAGAACTGGAAAGTTTGCATGAAAACTGACAGTCCCCTTCCATTTACACTCAGCAGTTCAAGTCTTTCTTTCTCTCCCCTTTCCCTCTGTTTCCAGATCAAGTATTATTTCAACAGGGAGAGAGGTAATCTTGTGAGAAGTTTGCAAAAGGGACCCCCTTCCCCCCGCATGCATGAACAGTCCCAGAACATCTCAGAGGGAAAATACAGGAATATGAATAAAGTATCTTTCAAAAGCTACAGCTAAAAGGTTTGTGGTTTAGAAGACAGAACAATATGTGGCAAGACACATCATTGTATACTACTAGTGTTTCTTTTTCTGTTCTTCTTGTAATAATGACTAGATCCTGTTCAGCAAAGGACAACAAAAGGAGTATACAAGAGCACTGGAAGCTTAGCTTCTTCACAGCTAAAGATTTTGCAGCCTACGTTCATTCCACAAGCACAGAAGTGCACAGCCCTTGCAGCACGGTATCTCTTTGGGCGCACTTTAGTCCTCAGCTGCATGACATTTTAGCTTATTGCTCCCTAGGAGCTAGTGGAGGATTGTAATAAGTCTGATTTCTCATCTTCAACTGAGTGCATCTGTTCACGTGCAAAGAAAAGTAAGACTTGTAACTCGTTTTGCAGAACCTTCAAGTGTGCCTGTCCCCTCTTGGTCCTGCCTCTCTCACCCCTCTTTCCCACCCCACCAGCCAGCCCTGCCAGTCCTGCTGAAGAAGGAAAGGACTGTACTGCTGAAAAGAGACAGAGGGTTTTGCTTTAAACCAGAAAAATAAATATATCAAGATTCCTTTAAAAAACTGTAACTTGACTTCCTCCTGCTTGTTTTTCTTGGTGCACAGAGTTCCCTAGTGGGAACTTTACATAACAGATGTATTCTTTTTGTATTAGGAATAGACCACAAAACAATGTTTAACACCTCAAAAAGAGCCTTATCCTCCTAGGCTAACCTCATCATGCTGAAAGTACATGACAATTTCCTGGGAGGTGAATGATAGAACCAGGGAAGGCATGACTTATTCTAAAGCATTTTTAATACAGCAAATGTCAGATATTACAGAAAATGTCAGATATGAACTCAAAACCATAAAGAGAAAACCCAAACAAACGCCCAGGAATCTCTCTTTACACTGTTATTGATCATCAGACCTCTCAAATACCACTTTTTGTCAAGAACATGTGTACCTTGGTATAACTTACCTAGTACCGATATCATTCTGAGCTGCTAATCGGAAGGTGTAACCCAAAGCCGGACAAAGCTTTGTCAACTTGCAGTGCTTCTGGCTTCCAAAGTAGCATTCTCTGAAACCACTGTTCCTCTTTCCCTAGAAAGCGAGCAATCTGTAATCAGATAGCTATGAAACAAAGTGACACAGCACTTATCTTAAAAAGAGGTGCTAAATGATATTAGAATTAGATGCTTTCATACAGGCACTGTGCAAAGAAATCTGGAACCCACTGACAGCATTGCTATGCTACCTAAAATAACAGCAGAAACAGTCAGTCTGCTGCCACATTCCTCCTCTTTTCACATTCTTATCTGCATAAAATGTATCTACAGCTCCTGTCATTCTGCTTGAAAAGCAATTTATCCTACTTGTTAACTAAAGAGTGTGCAAATTAAGGGTGAAATTAATCTCTAAATTGACCCAGCCAGAGGCATACAGGAAGCCTTTAACAAACAGATCTTGCAAGCACTCCAAGCCCAGGTAAGTCCTGCTTGATACTTCACAAACACTCAGTCCCACAAGAGGGCTCTCGCTCCCCGCCATCCAGCTCCATTACTGCCATCCCAAAGGGACAAGCCTGGGTAAAACCCTCTGCTAAGCAAGCCCCATGCCCTGCAGGGGAAAACGGATTCATTTATCACAGAGAAGTGTTTAACATGCCAGATTCTATACCCATCCCACAGCTCGGAGCAAGCAGCAAGTGACAAGCAAAGAGGATTGGCTGGAAAGCACGCAACTTTAAGAAACTCGGATGCCAGAAGTATGTTTAAAGGGAGCTTCGCATCAATGCAAACTGGAGATACGATTATCCCTGACAAAGCTGAGATGGAGCAGCAGCAAGAGAGGCTACTGAGACACCTCTCTGGCTTCCAAATCCCTCCTCAAGTACAGTAAGTACACACCAGCACAGCCGAGGACAGGGACATTCAGAAGTTCATCCCCTCCTCACCATGTTTAAAACAAAAATAACTTCTTTTCAAGCCAACCCAATTTGCTATGTCCTAGCGTAAAAACAGAGCTGAGTTTTTTGCAGGACAGAGACCCCAAGATGACAAAGAAAAACTGGTCTGACCCTATGCCAGATGAGGGAAGTGGTCACTTTGAAATCTTTCAGGAAAAAGGGGTCTGGACTGCTCAACTCTACCTAAGTCACACCTACCTTAGTTGAAATAAATTTTCACTTTGAAATCTGAATGCAAAATGAATGGGCAGTAACATTACAAAGTATCCCAAAGCACACCAGAAGAGAGGCTTTACAAAGCACATCCATGTGCACAAACTGTTGCAGGAGATAGTTACACCCATCTCCGCAACTTCTTCTGGTGCAAGAGCTCTGCCGTGACTTTCATTATTTTTGGCACCGGTCTATACAATGTTTATTTTTTATTTTATTAGGGTAAAATTAAGATCTGCCAATAGATGAGACTACTTATTTCACCTGATACACACCAGTCTGACAGAAGATATAATGTTTTTACACCTAAGCAAACAATCAGGAAAATTATTTATACAGGTGCTCCTCATTGTGGCCAACAGCTGTACCTTTTTCCACCTCCTTCAGCTTTGCCTGTGCTTCTATGCACCATTCTTCCTCCATGGTTAATATATCACTTGATCATTTAAGATTTCAGAAACGCCCAACTGGGACATACATTCCTCACTGGCCCATTCTCCAGGCCCTATCAATTTCTACCTCCTTTCACTCAGATTGCAAAACAGAAGGAAGAACTCCATAAAACATTTGTAGTAAATCTCCAAGATGTGTTTATCAAGACAGAAACAATCACACAGACCTCCAGCACAGCACAGCAATTTGGAGGCACCAAGGGGACATTAAGCACACTGGCAAACAGCCATAACTTACTTTTATTTATACAGTGTGTTCCTACACTTGTCCTAGAACTTGGTTTTATACACAATCTTTAACTATACCCACCTGCTCCAGCTGTAACATCACTGTATGGCTCAAGTAAATTAAGAGGAGGAATTGAAGAGAATCGTGAATCCTAAAGCAGAACTCTTTTGTAAATGAGAAAACTTTTTCAGATTTAAAATCACTATTACAGAGTTATATGATAAAATATATATTTTTTGGACAAGAATAATAGGTAGTTGTATTTCCAAGCTCAGCAATATCATATTTAAAATCCAGACTATACAAAACCTAATTAGTAAAGGTATATCCTCTTAAATATCCATTAATCAGCACAGACTACTAAGAACAAATATTTTTATGCAAATTCGTTTTTATAGGTTTAGATGCATTAAACTAATTTTTCTCTAACACTTTAATGACTTCCTTATTTGTAAACCATTTGAAAATATTTAATCTCTTTAGTTTTTCAGCTTAAGACGGTATTTCTTTAATAGTTTTCCTATGGTTTTCCTCCAAGAGAACAAAGTGACCAAATGCCGAGCATGTGACTGACAAATAGATGAACAGAGATGGCTGGCTGAGAACAGAAGTCATGGAAAATTTCACTTGCAGCCCAACGCCTGAACTGAGAACAAAGGAAATACCAATTTGTCAACTAGTGGGTTAAAACTCTGCAAAGACTGCCAAACATTTACATTATGTTCAGCTTTATAAGAGTACAAATTCTGATACTGTACCTATTTTTCTTCTAGAACTGGTATTGTACATTCTCCAGTCTTGCTCAGAGACTGACCAGTACACAAATTACTCAGACTGGCTGGTATTTCGGATTCTATTGGCACTAATTGGAGAGGCTGGCCGATATTTCTAATTATCCTAGCATTAATAGCCTGGAAATAGTCTGTCCGCTCTTTCCCTCCCAAGATTTATGAAAGCACTAATGCTGGCATAATTATAGACAGGAACAACTGGCAGGCTGGTACTGGCTGCCACCCAAGAGTCTTAGAGCTTTCCCAGAATCATTCTCCTCTCTTTGTACACTCAGCATCCGAGTTTTAATCCTTTAAATAATGTTTCATAAGTTGCTTAAAATACACTGTATCATTTCTGCAAATATTTCTAATCCACATATTTTAAGAAGGAGAGCAGACGCTGCATAACTTCAACAGCCCTGCTTTCTCCAGCCTGCATTCCCTGTTCTTCATGAGGACAACCCATACCACGACAATCATCAGGGTCTACAGGAGGAAACAAGAACAATTTCAGCACAAGGTCATTAGAATTTACACAGTACTGTAACCCAGCATCTCAACATAATTTTTAAGAATTTTACCTGCTATTTCAGCTGTATTTCAAGCTGCATGCTCACTTAAAAGAGAGTGCTTACATTTGTCTTGGAGATAGGTTTTATTGAGATAAGGGTTATGAGATTTTAAATGGGTTTTGTCGATGACATTCCCTGCAGCAGACCTGGTAAATGAGCATAAAAGAAGGCACGGACCACTGGAGGTACACTGGATGCAGAAATAGAGCAGAGTCCTTCACAAGACCTCACCACAGACTGAAGAAAAGCTGCTAGCATCAGATCTGCAAGCAAGAGGCAAGTGGCAATCTGCTGCAGGCCATGCCAGCATTAACTTCTGTGTTTGGTTCATATTGGCAATAAAAAGCAACAGATTGATATCCAATCTGACAGAAAGCTGTGGAGCAAACTGTCAACAATTACTGTAACACACCCTAATATCTCTGCAAAGCACTGACTGTGCAGGCTCCCATACAAGTGACTGAATTTTCTGTATATACAAACATCTAGATAACAGAATAGACCTATGAAACAATCCTGAAATATACACAAACCCAATTTCATCCATGAGTCTCCTCTTGCATGTCTCCTAGGAGCGGCACTGGTACCAAACAGATCTAGGGGGCTGGAAGCTGAGCAAACACAAGTCCAAACATGAGTATTGAGCTCCCTGCACTCAGAATCTGGTGGACCATCACTGAAATGCATGGTGCAGACTGTTGACCAATATAAATGAGCACACCTGTTAGCCTCAAGAAGTTTGAAACTTTGCAGCAGAACAAAAATTATCTTTATTTATCTATATACAAACTTGATATATACAAACTCTATCACCAAATCACTAAACAGTGTGGTTTTGTATCCATCTCTCTGCTGAGCAAGTTAGAATGAGATGCTCACTGGATCACAATTAAAGCTGCTTTTGATTTATATAGAAAATAGCGACACGCACTGCATGAGAGGGATGTTCTTGTCTCTGAACTGTCCTGCACTTTCCCATAGAGAATGAATACGATACTCTTGCTAGCCATATGCACAAGAGAAACATTTATTTACTACCACTTAATCACAGAACGATCAATCCACAACTAATTAGTAACAAAGGCTTGATTCTTACAGCAGTGCCAGCGGCATCTTTCAATGCAGTTACAGTTTTCTGATTCTGATCAACACTGGCATCAGGAGAATGCATCAACCTCATTTACAGTGATGTTTTCTGTTCACTATATTTTTATCACTATTTTCTCCAATTAGCCTTTTGCCTATCCTGAATAACTAATCCTGGCACAAAGTCATCAATGGTCTAGTTCAGGTTTGAAAGTTCAAGGGGTTCAGTTTTTTAAAGTTAATAGAAAAAGAGACAGAGAGTGGAGTTTTTCTTAATTACTACTTTTGATTTTGTTGCCAGACTACTACTGCCGATACCAGCACCTGAGGTACAGACACATCCAGATCCCACCAAATTCCAAAATACATGAGAAGAGGTCCCAACTCTTTTGAAGTCAATGGAAACTTTGCTAGCAAGCATCCCATCTACCTGAGTGACAATTCACTGAATTCATCTCTTACTCTGCTCTTAAAGAGGGAAGATAAGTCTCTACAGTTTTTCATGCATTTCAAGCTAAAGCAATTTATCAGCAAGTCATTACAGCTATAATGAAAACCTATGTCAGTACTGAGAAAAAAGTGTTTGAATTTCCTAAACAGTATGTAATAGCAATCACATTACAAAATTTCATCTAAACTGGGAGGGGGAAAGGTGAAATAACAGGAATAGCTTTATCTATTTACTACCCTTGCTCTATTTTCCAGAGCCTGCATGTCAGGAAAAAAATTCCAAAACTCAGAACCGCAGCGAGGAACAAGAAGCAGCTGAGTAGGACTTGCACATACCTTCTTTTCATCAAAATCGGTAGAATACAACACATCTAGTTCCAGTGTAGAAACAAATGCTCATCTAATGGTGTAAGACAATTTTTCAACTATACATGACAAAACACAGAATGGGAATAGTGCTATATGTGTTCTCAGCAAGACACAGTAATATAGAAAAACAACCTGCCTCAAACGCCTTTATCCAGTCTCTTGAGTGATTCTCCAGAAAAGCAGGGAACCTGTGGCAGCTATGTGGGATGCCATGGGGCTTGGCAAGGAGCACTGCACCCAGGGTCCCAGACAGGTCCCATGGAGGGGGCATAGCAGCATCTCAGCCCTACAGGACTCCCCAGCAGCAGCCATGAACAGATGAGATGCTGTTCTCTTGTTACAATTTACAACCTCACCTAATCCTAGGGCTGTAAAAGACACCACTTCTGCTGTCACTATACAGCAACAATTTTTTTTTCATATGCAAGTAATGCCACCTACACTCCTTGCTGCATTGTAGATGCTATAAATGATGAATTTTCCCTGTAAAACCAGAAGGAACTAGTTAAGATACTGTTTAGCATCTGAGGCGTTACAAGATCTGTATCACCCCAAAGCCAGACACCCTGTCACCCACGTGCAGGAGCGCAAACTGGCTGCTAGAGCCTTTCCCTTGGTGGGAGTGTGTGGCATGGCCAGAGAATAAGTGTCCACCCAGGGGGAACATATCAGCATGTCTGGGAATCAGCTGGACCCACTTGCCTGACCACCTCTACCACTCCCAACGTCTCCCATGCCTAATGCCAGTTTTGTCTTTATAGTCTGTGCCACAGCCTTCCAGGATCTGTATGTCACTTCAATGTTTCCATAGCTCATTCGCATGCTATCCTTCCCTAAGAAGGGACTCAACTTCTTAAGGCGAACTGCCATTTTAGGGTTTTTTTCTAACTTTACCATGGATAGATTTCTTGTTCTCCGCTCATGCAAAGTCCCCTCTGCTCTGCAGCCACAACTTAATTTCCTATGATCACTGATTTTCCCGTGTTTATATTTTATTCCGTGGCCTGTAGCTAATAAATGTTGCTCTAGCTGAGATCTGGCAGCGCATTCACTGTTGCCTGGCAAGGGTTCTCCTCTTGATGTATTTATTTCTACTTCTTGATTTATTCATTTCTTGATTTCACCAGGACACAGTGTGGCATTGTAATAAAGTTGGTGCTTTTGCTTACGTGGAGTTTACACAACCAAGTGTGAGGGTACAGGACATTACAAGTGAATTCTCTTTTGTATTTGGGTGCTGTAAGTCCAGCACCCTGAGTTGGAGGTACAGCTTGCAACAGCACATGAAGCAGTGAATGGAACAGTTTACTGAGCTTGCCAGCACAGGTTGATGAGGCTCCTGCAGATGCACGAGAACTCTGACTGCATTTTCAGGCTGTTTCTTTAAGAAGTGTTAATAGCAAGTTTTAATTCAGCAACTCAAAACTACATTTGTCTTGCATCAGAGGGAAAAAAAATATATCAGAGAAGCTGTACCTGTGGCATTAACTATCTCACAACCAGACAATGACATTTCAGTCAGAAGTCACATCAAACCACTAGAGATGTACCAAATTAATTAGTGTGTGGTCATTATTCTGTCATGTTTGCTGGCTAGCTATCCACTGGGAGCTCAGATTTCAGGACTGCTACTCAGAAGAGAAGGTAATCAAAACACACAGACAAAGGGAATCAGGATGCCTTCATTTTCCCCTGTTGGTACAAGAACTAACCTAAACCAAACTACTTTTGCTCTGAGAAAAACAGACATCCTAACAAATCTAAAGACAAAACTCTAGGTGTATGCTCAGTATTGAAGGGTTTAAAGGACAAGAGCATTTTAGAATTGCCTGAAACATATCCAAGATTATGACTAGGCTCCACGTGAACAAAATTAACATCAAAAGTATTTGCACTGTGTTAATGGTCTGTTGTTGGTCTTTCTCCTGACAGGACCTGCTGGTGCTTCCCTTCCCTTTGCAGGCTGGAATCATACACATTTCCACCACTTCACTGCTCAGTGTTGTTATGTTCCCATGGCTCCAAGTTAATCAAAGCCTTACAAGAGACAACAACCACACAGTCAAGGTGTCACAGAAGGTGTAATGGGATCATCTTGGCCCATCCTTTTGGAGAAATGCCTTTCATCCCCCTTCCCAGACCTGATACTCTACTTTTTTCTTCTTTGCTTACAACCTTTCCCCTTCTATTACGCAGAGAGGGATAGCAAGCCATTCTGGAATTACGGTTTAACTTGAGTTCAGTTCATCATTTAGCTCCCTCTTGCTGTGATACTGCACAGAAATAATTGCATAGCCAGTGGTTTCAAATGTCCAACATTTAGCAAAGTGATCTGGGAACACGTTACTAGTGAAATGAAGGAAAACTATTAATAACAGTATAGTCCCTTTAGAATATTATTTTTAGACTAATAAAAACCTCAAGAGATGTTTCTCAGACTGCACAACTTAACATCACTTCACATGAATCATTTCCTGACTCATCATCTTTTTGTTCTTTACATGCTACCCAAGTCTTTCCTGTCACCCAATATGTATTTTCTCCTTCAAAGATGATATCCACTGACTCATGCTTTCCACAGAAATACGGCTTGCACAATGGAAAGAAGGTAGAGGGGAATTAGGGGATGGAGGGAGGATTCACAATCAGAACCCATTCCCAGTAAAAGTTCCACATATCTTGCTTTTGGCACTCTCCCTGACAGCAAACTGCTCATGAACAATGTAAAAACTTTGGGACAGAGAACTTAGTTCCTTTTGTATCTGAAGGGAACTAACTGACACTATGTAAAGGACGCTTTTTTCACCCTGTAGAAAGGGCTGCAAGATGAAATCTCTTCTTTGAGGCAGGAAGAGTATTTTAATCTGCACTCTGATAGCATCCAGAGAAATCACAAACAGACCACTAAGATATAGCGCAAGGAATTAAATAATAAGCAATGCTAAGTAAGAAGTTAAGTACACCAAAAGAGCGATAAAAAGTTAGATGTTGGGAGTACAGATGCAGAACATTGCATCTCCATAAAATACACTGTGAAAAGTTTTCCCCTCACTGCCCCTTTCACCTTCCCAACTTTTTACCCAGTGCCATCAGGATTTAATTTTCCTACTTCTACTTTCTTCTGTATTTAATAATTTTTCTTTACTCAGCAAGTATTTGTAAAGTCTAAGTGCCATTTATTTATGTATTTATTTCAACTAGGTACTACTTACCTCATCCCACTCTAGAAGATAGCTAGTGATTTTTGATCCATTATCAATGGGTGCCTATGAACAAAAACAAACAAGAAGTGATTTGGGGAATAAGAGAAAACTACCTCCCCCCTCAGGCAAACAACTGCAGCTTAAGTGAAACCAAAGCCTGGGGTTTGCACACAGCTTGGCAGCTCCTTAAGGAATACCAAGAAGAAGCTGGACATAATGAAACAGATACATTTTAAAAGTCAAGTCAGTGCATGGGGAGGGATTTGTCAGAATGCAGTAAGTTCAAGTTCCTGACTGAAAAATTACTGTCTCAGCTTTCAATTATTTTCAACAGTTATGCTCACTGTCAGTAAACTGTATTTTTCACTGCTTTCATACCCGATTTAAGCATTACCTACCTTCCATTGTAAGGTTAAGGAGCTTTTGGTCCTGTGCGAGGGTTTGGGTGGGAAGGGACACTCTGGTGCTGAGCTGTGAGTGGTGAAGCTTACTGGCTCTGAGCAGGATCCCTTTACTGAGTTGTACATTGCATATACCCTGGAAATAATATCCAAATGGGTTATAAATTTGCTAACAGTTACAAGATGAGACAGCACTGCCTCACCCACAATATTTGACTACCAATGCATCCATGATACTGTCCACTAATGACAGATTTCACACAGACCGGTGGCTATCATCATTCTACTTCACTTGACGTAAGTATAAAAAAACCCACAAAACAAACCAGCAGAAGAGGGACATTACAGTGTTTTGTGCAAATACTCCCACTGACCAATGAGTTACTATCATCTTTTCTTTCCATCACTATTTCCTTGCCTAACGCCAGGCTTTCACAGAGTGTGCTAAAATCCTCTTAACAATACAAAAGAAAGTATGAACTCATAAGAAGAAGGTATGAACTTTAATGCCTGGCTTACACTTGATTCACATGTACCCTGTTGAGTGGTGGTAGCTGCTGGTTGTCTTCTATGGATACAAGCTTCTCCTACATAGCTCAGGTACCAACACTCAGATCTAATTCATGGAAGTCCACTAACACAGCTCAGGAACACTGCTCTGAAATTAAAATCTTCAAAGCAAGTCTGATCTCAGGCAAATCCTCTATGTATCAGCACAGAAGGGGATATAAAATACCAAACAATGTGGGAAAGCAAATACAATGTACTAGAGTACTTCCTCACAAGGTGCTTTTCTCTGAAAAACTAATGATCTTATTTTTCCCCTTCACATTTTCCATGCAGGAAAAGAAAAGTGCAAACTGGAATTCTTCTATTCCAAAAAAACTGTTCAAACCATGACCAGACGATGACCCCCAAGCTGGCCGTAGCTATTGTGTACTTGAGTGCAGAGTTTAAAAAAAGGGCAATTTCTAAATTTGTTTACAGGAGATAAAATGAATTTATGTACAATGGGCACCTACAAAGAATCAAACCTTGCAGGGGAGTTTCACAAGAACTGCTATAGCACTGCTTTACCCATCACCTGTTAGCAGTCAAGAGTGAAAACAAATGCAATTAATTAATTGAGCCTGCATCTGGCAAGTGGTATATACACATGCCAGGAATCAGCATAGCTAAGCATCAAATACAGACCATCGGAGAATAAAAACATGCAAAAATGAGCTTAACAAGCATCTTCCACAGGTCACTGAAATACTGAGCACAGTCATCTCTGGAAGTACCAAAACAATGCTTCTTGATAAAATGCAGGCAGCAGAATCAAGAGAGAACCAGGAGGTCCTGGGCACCCAGGGACCAGTACCCCAGGAGCAAGAGCCCAGACAGCTTCTCTGAGTGGATACAAAGCCCTGAGAGATGCTGCCAAGGTTAAGGAGACCCAAGGTGATCTGCTGAGTAACTGATGACCACACAAATTTCTTTGGTTACAGATTTATTTTTCACAGTCATTAAAACACAGAACAGTTTCAATAAAGAAAAAAAACACTGTCATGGAAAGCAAAGAGCTAGCCCTTTCCATGTCAGCTCAGCTCCCCCCACTACAAATGCATACTGCTGCTTTTTAAGTCTGAATTTTGTATTTGGCAGTCACTTCTTTTTAAACAGAAGTTATTGTTAACAGTTCAGAAACTATAACTCGGCAAACCTGCAGGAAGGTGAAGGAAGCTGTAGGTAGGGAGAAAGAAGTCAGCCAGGACAGGGGGCAAATGCCCTGAACACCACGAGATCTCCATGCTATGCATGGCAATCGCTTTGCTGTTTGAACCTGGCTTTAAAAGTGATGCTCAATTGCTTACAGCGGGAAGCTCAGCAGTACTTTACAACCTTCTCTTCCTCGCTACCATCCATTTGCTGCTACATCTGGGACTACTGCCCAACCTGGGAGCCTGGGTCTTTTATTTATTTACAAGAAGTTACTTTTAGTCTTGTTATTTCTACTTGAAAAGTTCATTTTAGGGCTTCACTAGAAGGTATCCTTTAAAAAATGAAACCAAACCGAACCTATAGCTCGAGAACAAGACAGACACAGTTTGGTGTTGGGTCTCTTTTAGCACTCAGAAGGAAAGTGTTTGTTCTTTAAGGTTTTACAATCAGTAGCAGCCTTGACCTGAAAAAGCACACCAAACCCAACCCTTGTCTGGAAAAACAGAAGGAAATAATAGACAGGAGTGAAAGGACTTCTTTTTTAAAAGGATATTGAGTATAAGTGAACAGGATGTGAATTTGAAGCCTTAGTTCATAAGCAGTCTTTAAAATAACGCAACAAGGGCAGGTAATACCACAAATGGTGCTTAAAAACATCAGGGAGCAAACCGGAGAATGAGTTAATAGTTAACAAATGTGTAAAATACCTTTATAGAATCAAAGAGAATTATGCTCCAGGAATATCAAGACAGGCCAGTGTGATTTTTTTTTTAAAATAAATGCTAGAATTACTATGATCAGATGGATCTGAAACCAGCCGATTTACTTCACAAAGCAAGGGGTGTTTAAGAAGAAACTATGCTGCAGTACTTTTGGTGCTAGCACACCTATGGTACAATAACTGCAGAATACCAGTTGCCTGAGTCAAATTTTTAAGAAGATTGAGGTACCCTGTTTGCAAGCCCCAGCCCTTCTAGGCACGTTAGAAATACAGACAGAAATATAGATACGCAGATGTCTTTTTTCCTCTCACTATAGCAACAACAATACTGTGGCAGAAAACCTATTCAAAAAGCACTCTTATAACAAAGTCTGAGATAGAATCTATCAGAAAATATTTAGAAGCCACTGGAAAAACACCTACAGAGGTCACCATGAAATTACTGAGCTACACCTTCTAGTTAGATGAGAAACTTCCACACTTATCTTCAGCATAATTGATGAATTTATACTTAAGTGACATTTATAGACCCACTAACTCACCTGACATGATAATCTGTTGCTGGCCTAAGGTCTTTCAGGTCGTATTCTAAGTCTTCTCCACTGCAGAACAAAAGCCCAAAACCAACAAAAGAATAAATTATGAAAAGCAGTATCACATACTTAGTACAATTACTGATTTTCCAGTGGGCAGCAAGTCCCTGATATTATGATCTGAAAGAGGAAAAAAATCCCACCACAGAAACACAGCAGGAAACAACATACCAAGAATTTGTCAACACACTACATGTTCCATATCCATAACAGAAAAGTAGTTATCATCCCAGTTTATACAGTCAAGTGACTATACAGGTTCATTTCAAAGCTTTCCTTACATTTTGTTGATATCTGCATAAAGCCCATTGTGTTTTCTAACCCTCCCAGAGCCAAAAGGAGCAGAATTGATATGTAACTTTTGTACTTTCTAGACGTGCACTATTTTGAAATATTTTATAAAAGTGACAGCTGTTGAACTTCAGAGGAAAAAAGTACAGTTCCTTGCACAACCATTTCACTACTTCACTTTCTCTTCCAGAACCACACTCTCTTTGAGGACCACAGCAAGGAGATGTTTAATTAATGCCCCACAACCACTGGACCCAGATCTCTTTCAATATCATTACAAGTAAAAGCATAGAATTTCAGACATTTCAGGAAAAAAACCCAGCATATAATCTATTAATTTCAAGTGTACTTGGGGCTACTCTTTTTCCTTCTGGTCTGTTTGCTGGTAAATGAACACTACGCTCAGTCATGTGTTGCCAATTCTGTGAAGATTAAGGTACGGGTCAGTGCTTAATAAGTAACAGCCATCTCATGTAAGTGCTTGGCTTATTAATGATTTTATTAAAGGACAGGAAACAAGAAAATTCTCAGCTTAGCATACAGAAATATTTCACAGATAGCTGGACAAAAAGAAAGATATCAAAATTAAGCAAACAAAATCAGCCAGAAAGCACATGCCTGCTGGGCTCCCAAAACCCCTCATTTTTCTTCACATAGTCCAATGCTCTGCAAATTCAGGGTTTTTTTTCCCCTCTGAAGTGAACGCACCTCCTTGTAAAGACAATGTATTCAACATATGGCAGACTTTCTTTTGCCTATATTAATAATGACGACTGCTGCTCGTGATGGAGCGTACCACATTAAGCTAATGGCTGTACTCTGGCCAGCAGCAGGAGACAGATTACTACTAGCAGCTTTAAAACAGATGCACAACATTTCATAACCAGGAGAAAATGTGCAGCCATCACATCAGCAAGTACAAGAAGTACTAGAAAGTCTCCTCATTTTAAGAGCTCAGCAGCACACATTAACCTATACAGTTGGTCACACTGGCTCACAAACAGCTAGTGTAAATACCAGAAAAAAAAATAATCAGGCAGCGTTTCCCTGGCTAATGTGCTCTTTTTATATTTCCCAAGACAGCTCATGCAGACCTGCTTTTAGCATACCAGGAGGAATTCCCTAATTCACACGACATTTTAAGAAAAGAGATAGTTTGGACTCAAGAGGCAATTCGATAAATGCTGTACCACCTGGACTGTATTTAATGAGACTTGGAAAGGATTAGGTATTTCACAACAGCCGAGGACACATCTCTAAATTTTCTATCCTTGACGTCATTAGCAGGCAGAAGAAAGGCACACTACCATATGTACTTGATCACAGAATGAGCTCAAAGGATCAATGGAAGGAGAGACAGTGAAATCCCTCAGAATTTTTACTGAAGACTGCTGAAAGCAGTATTCAGGTTTTTATGGGGAGCCTATACAGCCTACTCACTGGTATACTCCCTCTGCTTATCCAAGATGCTACAAAGCAGTAAAACCTTCAACTTTTGCTTGTTAGCTCAAAAAGCAAGCTGTACTGTTCTTAATTCTGCATGTCCACTTAGCCCATTAGGAAGGCAGCTATCCTGCCTGCATGGTGTACACAAAAGGTGTTGACATTTCACGTAAGAAAAAAAGTAACCTTTTCCTTGGTAATGGGAGAGACAGCATCACATGCAGTATCTGCCACAAGCCAGGTAGGTGGGACAGAGAAGGCAATTAGGGAGCTTGTGATATGCACTCAGCCAGCTCTCCACAAGCTTCTTCGGCAAGGGGAACTTGATGGGATGGCAAGGGAGCAATTACAGGTTGTTCAAGTGTGCCTTTTTTCTGCCACTGATGGGCATGCCAAAATACATCCTAAGAGGCTCAGAGAATTTATTCCTAATCAAAACACAACTTGAGAGAAACAGAAGTGTAAAAATCATGCTGTTACCTGTAAATTATCTTATATTTTCCATCCTTCCCTTTATCTGATAAGGCAACCTCGTAGGTACAGGTGTAAGGCAAACCATTGTTGTGTCTATCTGCATTTAGAAGGCCAGTGGGAGGTGACCAGGAAAGTAAAACTGATCTTGCTTGAATATTTGTAACCTATAAAAGAAACAGCAGTTACTCTGAATTACAGGAGAAATACTACCCTTGTAAGTATTTGCTTTTTGCTCATTTTTACATAACTGATTTCTTGTAAAAAAAAAAAATTTCAGAGCTAGAGGTGAAAAAATAAAGGGTCAGAAATGGTCAACAACAATACAAAACACAGATTTATGGCATAAACTAATCTCTATTAGATGAGGAATACAGAGAGATGTTGCCCTGCAGTGAACTGGCTAGTCATAGTCTTGAGCATCCAGCAAAGGATGCCTTACACCATTCTGGAGTTACCTGCTGCAATGATGGTTACTAGAAGGGAAGAGCAACTACATGAAACAAAGGCTTTATCTTATAGATTGGTTTGTATGCAATTATTTTTCTAAAGGTTTTGTTAGGGGGAGTCTCTAATAAAACTCTGATGGCTTTTTCAGTCATCCTCTTCCTTCTTATAAATTGAAACAGCAATAATTCAACTGCAGAAAACCCCAATTCACTCCACAATGTTATGCCAACTCAAAAAGTATAAAGGAGAATCATGACAAGTCCACATTGTCAATTAAAAATCACATCACAAATCAATCACTTTGTGCCCTGAGAGGAAGGCTGCATGTACATTTTACTGTCAGTGCTGGGTGCAGCTTGATAGCAACTCCTCCATGTCAGATGGGTGAGGATTCTCTTTTAATAGAACACAGAAAAAGATTCCTCAAAACCCTGCACCAAAACAACTCGATCACCCCACCAGTGCAGCTGTATTCTTCTGGAAATAGCTCTGGACTGACTGAGCCTGCAGAACTAGCATCGCCTTTCTCACCCGGAGAGCCCGCTGGCACAGAGCCGGAGGCATCGCTCATCAGCTGCACGTACTGAACAGCAGCTTCCCAAAGAACAGCCTGCTGTTAACAAACCAAGAAAGAAGAAAAAAAAAAATCCCCCACAACTATCTCAAAAGAAAAAGAAATAAAAAATAATGATTGCATTTGCTATCTTGGAAAAACAGCACAACATTTTTATGCATACCTTCTGAAAAAAAAACCCAGGGAACCCTCAAAGCCTCCATAACCAGAAGCTCTCTCCACTTTTTATATTGAAAACTACTATGTTTTTCTTTCTTAATGGTAGTAAAAATGTAAGGATTTTTTTTTCAGCAAGCTTCCATGAGGAGCAATCAAAGCACATGGGCTTGTATTCTTTATTAATTTCTCCTACACAACAAATTTCACTGGTTCCATAATTTTAACAGATTCTTCCAAAACACAGAGCAAAACATTGTTATTTTAGGTGTAAGATGAGTGATGCAGATGCTTAGTTACATATTCGCTACAGTTATTGAGACAACTGAAACACCTTGCTCATAAAGGATTGGGTAATGAAATATTAGTGAGAAGCTTTCAAGGACTGCTTTTTTACAAATCTGGCTTCTGGATATCTTTATATAATGAAGAAAGTATTTAGCTTCTCATATGAAGACACATTGCTTCCAGCTGAAGATCACTACAACTGTTGTGTATGATACCCATATTTCAAGTAGATTCTTTTTCAGCAAGTCATAAATCTGTTTTAACCAGACTGACAAGTAGGTGACACCATGAAACAGCTCATCTAAAATTAAGAACTGTGATCTCAAAAGTTAGATTTTAATTTATAGCAGCACACTTAAATCCTGCCAAAAAGGGTTCAACTTGATGTGAAAAAAAAGTTTAAAGACAAGAAGTTTTAAGAGTTACCAAGCTTTTTTTGTGAACATGCAAATTCTTGTATAAATTTTCATGGGATTTCTTGCTCTAGTCACATTTTTCTAATGGTATGAAATCAATGTTTGCTTCAAAAGCTTGGACCAGTGAACACTGATACTAGATTAGATAGCTTATAAGAATCTTGAATGATTCAAATAAGACAGATAAGTTAAATGTTTGAGATACATGCATAGCCATGTATGTGAATGAAATTGCGACAAAGCTCTTTAGAGCTAAAAGTCTAACTTAAATATACTTTGTTCAGAAAACTGGATAGTAAGATCCAAAGACTTTCTTTTTTTTAACATACATTACTACTATGACAGCTCAGCTCATCAACACGTAGCCCTTTTTATTATGGAAATATGCTTGCATAATTGTTTTTCAAATTCAGACAGACTTGGAGCTGGAGGCATGATATCCTGCCAATGTTCTATTGAAATGTTTTTCTCTATGACTACTCACAAGGACACACGTATATATTCTGTGCATGGCAAGAACTCTGGCCTTTCATGAACTTTAGCAATCTGTAAAAAGTTAGGTCTTTCATACTTTCTTAAAATAAGAGAAAGTATCCTACAGACTAACCACTAGAAACTGTTAGACTATTATTCTGAAGTCAACGTGGAGATATTTCCATGCAGAAGATAAAAGTCCAAATGCAGCTGCCAAGCTGCTCCAGCCACACCATGAACTTTTTACTGATAGAGTGTTCAGCGTTGCTGCTGGTCTGCCTGCCCTGGTGGTGTTACGGACACAGTAACTGCTGGGGAGGTTTAAAAATAAACACCAGAAATCATTAAATACAATTCTTCACTACACTTGCTATGTGTACTCAGTGCTGCTATGCGAGGGGTCACTGCCTGTGTGATAAAGTCAGAAAAGACAAATCTACACACTCCCTGGGTACAGAAAGCGGGACAACACTGTGCATGTCAGCGTGAGCACTGGGAATGGATTTATTTGTAGAGCTAGAGATAAAGCTATCTGCTCTCTGCTGTTTAGTCACTAACAGACTTGATATTGTACCATGTTTACCAGCCAAAAGCATATCTCTTCAAAATCTGACTTAAAGGCTAAAGCCGCTACTTAACTTTACCAGGTAACGCCTACCTGGAGCAGGGAGGACTAGCTTCGCTGTGAAAAAGGTAAGTTAAATAAATGGGGTTTTGATATGCTGAGAATAACAAGCAGGCACTTGCAAATGAGCTACATAGCTTTAACTTGTGTCACTTACACCTGGGAAAACAAGCACCTTTCAAAAGATACTAAGCAGCCTAATAGATCTGGACCAGCCCTTTTCCCTGTAAGGAAAAGCACAGCTAAAAACACGGTGACAGGTTTTGTGTGACTACTGAACTTGCAGAGATAAATCCTTAGTTGTGAGTAAAAACCTGTTTCTTATTCATTGACTGTGCGCTAATTTCACCCAACCAAAATATAAGCAGCCCGAGTAATTTTTCATAAGCTGAACAGGTAAACCTCTGTGCTGCTTTCCAGTCACCCCAGCCTGTCTTCTTTGTCCCCAGAACGGCTGTGCTCCCTTCGAGCAGGACTGTCTTGGCCTTTTAGCCAAGACCTAACAAAAGGTTCTCCCACGAGGAGTTTTGTATGTCTGGTGAAAAGCAGAGTTAATTAGTTTCTGAAAACTTCTCAGTTTACACAGTAAATGCCTGTTTTCTATGCTATCAAAACGCAGTGGTGTAAATAATTATTTTATAAAAGCCCCTGGGAAAGAATCCCAACTCCTGCACTACTTTAATAAGGTTACAAGACTGATGAATATTGGCCCTCCCCGTCTTTCAGGTAATGAACAATGTTTCTGTACAACTTTCATTATCTTTCAAATTCCGGGTTAGCATTCACAGGCATCGTGTGGTTTGGGTTTTATTGTATGTGTGAGAACTACACTGCAAGCAACATTCATTTACTCCCTTGAGGGCAACGTTTGAAAGACTTGGGGGTCAAATGAATTCACGGTTATTACCAGGTCGAGATTTTGCTTTTAAACTATGGCTCTAATCCTGCAGTTTTAGGCAAATATCCCAACGATTAAATATGAGTTTTGCCACAGAGTAAGTCAGCAGGCTTCTTTGGGGAAGTCAAAGTAGTGTTTGAGCTCTACCCATTGTGGACTCACAGCGTTTCCCTGCTGGTCCTCCTCCCAGTAGGAGGTGATGTCCCCCCAAGGGATCAGCTGCAGCAATGCTTCCCCCCATCACTTTAGAAACCCTGAATCAAGTTTCCCTTCCCTCGCTTAGGTATTTGCTTTAGAAGATCCTTACTTTGTCTGCGACAATGCAAATTAAAGGTGTATTTCAGTTTAATAAAAACATGGGGGGGAGGGGAGGGGCAAAAGGCTTCTTTTAAATTTTTTACTGTCAAATCGAAAAAACTCTGATTAAATTTACAGTCTGGTTGCACATCTCTGAAACAGGTAATAACATCCACTATAAAAACCTGACCCCTTAAATTCTTAAAGTGTGTGTATTTTGTACTTGGAAAGATGAGACTCTGTCACACACAGCGACAAGCCAGATTAGAGATGGCTCCAAGCAACACATGGTGTCTCCTGCAGGAGCTGCTAAGAGGGTTAATCCCTTCAGATGGCTTCACTTGTGCTACTGGTGGAGAGATGCTCACTTGGACACATCAAAGCCATGTGCTGAAGACACAGCATCCCTCCACTTGCCACTGACTTACTGCTCTGCGCCCTTCCCTTTTAATTCTGTTATTTCTTTTTATGCAATTGTGTTTATAGACATGGTTTTAGTTTTCATGCATTTTCATGTGTTACACTCACAAAGAAATATGTCCCAACTGACTGTTTATGCATAATATGATATATTTCTATCAGATATAATACTGACCATGCACACACATAGCAATTAATGGTTTGGGAGACTCCTATGAGTTTAATTACTCACAAATGTCAAAGTTACAGAGAGAATCGCAGACAAGCCCCAGCATTCTCTCACTCAATGTCATTCTAATGTTTTACATTATTTTTTCTAAAAAAAAAAAAAGATACTTCTATTTTTTATTTAATGCAAGGAAAATTATTTTTGTCTATCTTTTTTTGCTTCCCTCTGATTTAAATGCTCTGGTTACGATAAATCTAATTGCACAGAGTTCAGAATCCTGCAAACTGCTGAAATAGCTTCTCTCCTTACCTCTATAGATACGAGTATGAAATTACACAATTCTCACGTCATCTCTTTGGATCTTTGTAAAAGGAATCCAGCTGAGGCCTCTTACCAGATGAACATCAATATAAAAATATTGACTCGCTATATACAATAAACTAGCCTAACTTTGCGATACTTGCACATTCTTCCCTTCTGATCTCCCAGAATCTGTCCTCCCAAGTCTTTAGCTCAGTATTGCCACTTGTCTCTACACAAAATAAAGCAACTTTCCTCTCGTAAACAGTAACTCAGGCTGCATCCCCTGGTGTTTATCATCTCTGCAGGTCTGGTTTGGTGTCTGCCTGCCTTTGAATCTGTGCTCCCAGATGCCTGGACAGTAGGGTCCAACACCTACTGACTGCACAATTTAAGCCCAAACACCTTTTGTATTTATTCAGAACAAAAGCAATGGAGAATAGAGCCTACAAATAAAACTCAGCCTGTGCTCACGCCTGCCTCTCCCTGAGCTCTGCCACTTCTGCTTCTAAGGAACAGCCACCCACCCCATTATGCTCCCATTGCAGAATTTCTTTACCTCAGCCTCTATCAGCTACTATTCAGCGTGATCTTTAGATGAGTTTCCCAACTGGTTTTTGTTTGGTTGGGTTTTTTTTTATTTCTTTACTAGCTTTCCACCTGGCCAGAGAATGGCCTGTGCCCTAACAGAGGCAAGGAGGTAAAACTCCCAAAGCACAGCCCTCTGCTGCATGACCGCTTATTCGGATCCACAATACCTTTCTGGTTTTCATTTGACACACCAAACTAGGAAACTGTCACAATCAAAGGGCTTACAACCAGATTTATTAATAACCTTACCTGACTATGGTCTCACCCAGCATGGCGATTCAATTTCCATTACAATTCACATGCTTTTATGGCTCAGACTAACTTAGAATATAGCAATTGTCATTGAATAATAGAATTAGCTTAATTCAATAATGATTACAGACATAAATTGTTTGTGACAAATAAAATTAAACCCAGGGGAGATGGAGTAGGAGCAATGTAAATCACTGCAGTGCCCTGGGTTGCCTATTGCAGTATGAATACTGGGAGTTGTCCTCCAGAAACAGGTAACCGATGCAGCTTCTGCAGTGGACAGAGCCTACAAATAACTACAAGTATAAAAGATGCTCAAATTTATAACCCAGAAAAAGACAGACATAGTTATGACTTACATATACACAGCAATCACAGTCCAGTAATGAAAAAAATCAGAGGTACTCCCCTGTGAAGTCATCAGTATGCTGTCTCAATCTATTATCACATTTTCTATTTCTCATGTGTTTACGTGTCTGTGTGGTAATTTGGGGGTCACATACCTGTGGTTTCTCCATTCCAGAAAGAATGTCTTGAACTCTTTTTGTTTCTGAATCAAATTCTGTAAAACAAAGAATATGGAAATAGGAAAAAAAATAATAAATGACCAAAATTAAACAAAAGAAAGAGTGGCCTATGTCAATAATACTTCAGGAATTTGTAAATACGAGAGTGATATTTTGCTCTTGTGAAGCCAAGTTAGGCAGATTCACGGATATATTAACATTAACAAAATTATAAAAAAGGAGGGAATGAAACTCCAGTAATGCAGATATCCAGAAAGGTGGGATTATTTGTAGAAGTGTCCTCTACAAACAATGTTATTAATTAGAATTTGCTTTCGCAGAGCAAAACTCTCCTATTTCCAAAGCTTAGCTGTGGAAGAGGCACAGGGGTGTCTCAAGCTCAATTACTGCTGAACTTCCTCCTGGTGTGTTAAACAGAGAATCCTTACTCCATCAGCTGTAAAGCTGGGCTATCCACCAGCTTGCCAGAGCATTGAGCTGGCTTATGGGTATATTAGCCCCATGCAGGGAGCACCCAGCTGAGCCTCCATACCCACCCTACAGCTACTTGTCCTTAAATGCTGATACCATGTAATGCTCAAAGCTTGTTTTAAGGTCAGCTTTCAACTACGTAGGTAATACAGTCATGCCAGGCTAATTCAGATCCCTGACTAGCAGTAATCCATCTTTCCTCTCCACATCTGGCACAGCAGCTCTTGCAGGGGCTACACAGAGTGTTAGCACAGGGCAGGGCGAAAAATGATTCCCCTAAATTAAACACAGAAGATGCAGAGTCAATCGTCAGCCATGGAATGAGCTTTCTTGCCAATCCTCCAAAAAAGTCTTGAGGTAAAACATCAGCTTAGAGTAATGAGGTGACACAAAGCAACTTTATTCCTTTTGGACCACAGCAGAGAGGCCTCACTTTCCACTACATTATTCTCTAACGAAAACTAGGAACATATTTTTTTCCTAGGTTTGGTGGTTTTCTGTGTTGTTTTTTTTTAAAAAAAAAGTTAATGTCAAAAGTTTCCTCACCAAAGCAGGAGAATCCATTGCACTTAAAGACTTCTCTATAAAAAGCATACAAATTTGGCATAGGAAGCAAAAATATTAATGAATAAAAGCTGGTAAGATCAGATCAACAGCTTTTACAAATGATTCCCCCAAAGCCTGACCTAATTCTTGTAGCCCAAGAATGTGTCTTTATTTTTGTCTGTGACCTGCTTTAAAGAAAGCACATCTTCTTAAAAATTCCATGCGCCTGGCTGCCAGAAAACTGAACTGGCTGAATGCTGATGGCAGAACTCCAGTGTAAATGCCCATCTCTCCCTACAAGAATGCACCTTGGTGTTCAGTCGGAATGACAGATCTCCTGCTCCAAGCATTCCTGCATTCGTTTTAGTCTCTGCCATTTGGAAAAGAACATAGTAGTAATAATTCAGAAGAAGAGGATGACAGCACAACTGTTTTCTTTGATAGCAGATAATCCTTAGAGTGTGTTATCAAGTGTACAAACTGGCAGGATTTATCCAGCATAAGATAACACTGCCTTGAAAACTATACAGATGGACTTAAATGGCTAAGGAAAAGGTTGAGATGCTGGCCGAAGTGAAAATGTCAACAAAGTTCAGGGTGATTCAGAATTTGGGGTCCTTTTGGCATCAGTACAAAATTAGCACTGCGTCACAAAAGCCTGGTTCCAGATCTGGAAACTGTGGAGGTCCTGTAGGCTTATCTCAAAGGGATGCTAATCAGAAGCAGCTTCTGCAGCTACAGAGTGTAACAAAAATGCTGCTACTATTTTATTGAAAGTTTATGGTTATTATGTCACCCCTAATTACAGCCCCCAGAAGCTAAGCGTGAATCATTCTCAACCTTAAATCCCAGACATGTGGACTGAATTTGCTTTCCCCTCTCTGCTTTCTAGCAAGGATGCTATCTCTGTCACACTAAACAGGAGAGGAAAATAAACCCTGAAGCCCAAATCAGTCTCACTTCCCTCTCCTGTGAAAAATGATCATTTTGTACAGTAACTAAGTCCTATGACCTTTACTGGTCAGGGCTGAAGGTTCAAACTGCTCCAAATACAGGAAGTAACTTTAAGACCCAAGGGACTTGAGTATATCCCGCAAATGAATCAGGAAACAAAGAAAGCACTTCAGTCAGACTTCTCAGTGAAGACCAAGGAGTTCTTTTTACATTGGCTCCCCAGACACGCAGTTTGTTCACAAGGAGAAGGCTCCAAGTACCATATTTTCTGTAGTTTCAAGTTACTGAGGACATATGGATATTTGTGTAGACAACATGGACATTTATGCCACCAAGAACTCACACAGATAAACTAGAGGTGAAAAAAGAGGAGTTGTCTTCAAAGATTTTGAAGAGGGAATGGGACATACACAGACCTAAGGAGGACAGTGTGGTGCAAGAAAAAAAAAAAGTATTTATTTTAAATTTGAGTAATAATACATAAATGGATGGGCACTGGATCATAATTTCTAAAGAATAAGACGTATGGGATGCTGCATGTATGCTGACCAACTATGTCAGATATCCCCCATGCTGAACCTCCCAAGTGTTCATAGCTCAGACTAGGCAGGTCCAAGTGATGATTTGCACATATGGGACGCACACCCCAACTGCTTCACACTCTCAGAGCCAAGCTGATGGATCCCATGCCACTGATTTGCTAAAGCCATGAATCATTTTACAACAACAGCAGCAAAGAAAGAGAAATCTACAGTGAGGAGCGCTGTTTCACCACCTGCTTTGAAATCACTGTACTGTAGGGAAAGGACAGTTTACACCTTAGAGCCCTGCAAGGCATTCAAAATGAAAAAAACCCACCCTTGAATAATAGGTAAAGCCCTGTGAAAATAGATCAAATGTAAAATAAAGGACAGGAAACAATAAATATGCACCAGTGATGTCTTAAACATCAGCAGAGAATAGATCAGGTTGGAAGGGGACCTCAGGAGATGCCATCAAGCCCAACCTCTGTCTGAAAAGACAGAGGGGGGGGCGGGGGGCGAAGTGCACAAAACTGCCCTATGGAAAAACTTGTTAATAAGACTGAAGCCAACCATTTTGGTAGAGAGAAAGTAGCTCTCAGAATTGTCACCTTCTTACAGTATTTCAAATACTTAATTTCCCATTTCATGAGCTATAAAAAAAAAAATCTCAGGCTTCTATAGATGGGTGATCTCTTTTCAGTAACAAACCATTATTCACAGTCTCCTGAGCCAGCCCAAGCCAAGGAGAATCAGACTTGCTGTGAACCCCTCCCTCAGCAGGAAGCTGGTCTTACCTGCCAATCTCTCTCATAACACATTAAGCGTCAAGCTCAACAACTTTCTCTCAAGCGAACAAAGAACTGAAATCCTTCTGAAATTGAAATGATAGAGCAGAACAAAAACCTCTCTCATATGGTCTATGCTGATAATATAGAATTGGTGAAAAGGTTTTTTCCCATCTCGCTATTACTGTTACTAATCAGCCACTGAGGATGCTTCTACTAGACTAACTCACTGGAGCATTTAGGGACGAGGAGCAGGAGAGTGTTCTGGATATCACAGATGCAGTTGCAGAAAGGTGAGGAGGAACAGAAGGAAGAGAAGGGGAAGCCTTAATGTAAAACAGGAGAAGAAATTCAGAAAAATTACCTACAACAGCTCAGGAAAGGTGGTGGGTGGCTAAGCACGATTTACCTACTTAGCACTGCCTGTCTTTGAATAACAGACAGCTGATTTGCTTCTAAATCTTTGTCCCTTCCTCCCTCTTCCCCAGCTAACTGAGCACCAAGTATCTGACATGAACACATAAATGCTCTACACATCAACCTGCCAAAGTTAGCACTGGGGCTTGCAGACAGTAAGCAGACACATGCTGCTTTTCTTTGCCATTGGGAGCACAAATTCAGTCATGTCAAGGAAGAGCCCAACTAACACTTCAGGTCATTGTCCCATTGTAACTTTTCCTCTCAACATCTGTTCCCACATCTGTCACAGCAAAACTCTTCCTCTTAGGAGGAGGGTGCTGGGGGGAGGGAGGTGGGGGTGGGAAGTGGGAGATAAACTCCTTGTAAATGCCCAGTGAGGTCCTATGAGGGACAGTACAAAAATCTGAGTTATCCTGTAGATCTTAATAACTAAGAGGTATTATAGCTGTCCCAAGCTGCTGCATTATGTTCCCATTCTAGGGCTGAGGGTTATTTGGATCCAATGTTTCAGACTAGCTTTTGGTAGCAGGGAAGCCAGCTGTAAGACCTGGACCACATCGCAGTTTATAATTTGGTCATCTCCCTTTTTTCAGAGTTTTGGGTCACAACCAAAACTCCACAGATACAACCAAGAGTAAATGCTCCTAAAATTTAAATACTTTCCCAGCAGCTGTTCAGTGCTAACAGGGTTTCAATGCTAAATCTTGTTGAACTAAAAGACACTTATTATATGTTTCTGTTAGCCTGTATCTATGTTCCTTTCTGCAAGTACAGTAGAAATACGATTTTCAGACCTTTCCAACCATACTTTTGAACAACAAGCACAGCTTCAAAAAACAAGGAAAAAGAAAACCTTGTCATTTCAAGGTAAGTTTGAATTTTCCATGAATAGTATGCATGTTTGCATGAACAGCAGCTGTGTATGTAAGTGGTTTTAAACAGCTCAAAGCTCTAAACTAATTAAGATGTTCCCATTGCAAATACAAATTTTAGGTTTGTTCTGCATTCTTTCCTTCAGAAAGGAAAAGGTCCAGCTCACGACTTAGCTTCTGGCCACAGAAAGTATTTACTGTTTCAACAGCCCTTCCATTCCAAGGGAATGACATCAGCACTAGCACTTTGCAAACTTTTCGTCTAATTCTCAAGCAGAGCTACATGCTCACAGATATGCCAGTCATAACGTGGCATGCTTTCTCAGAATTTGTTCCAGATTTACTGGGGCTGTGACTGGCTTTAATACTAGGAAGGATCTTTTATCAGTCACGTACAGCACAACTTGCAAGAAAATGAACTCTTCAAAACACAGCCCAGCACCTTTGTGAACTCCCTGCCAATGTCAAAGCTTATGACACAAAGATCACACGCAGACTTTTTCATTTCAGAGAAGTGTAGAAATGTATATTAAAAAAATCCTTGTACAAGAACAAACCTAAAACTGTAGGTGCCATGCTGCAGCTGAGTCACAGAACCCAGGACCAGAGGGAATGTGAGGGGCACCTCCATCGCTCTGAAGATGCAGGAGTAGCCCTGGCCACCACACTCCAGCTGAAGTACTAGCAGCACCAGCTAAGGAGCAACAGCATACCCATTCGCAGAGCTCCCTTCAAGTTTTTTTTTCCTCCCTTTGTCTATAGAATAAACTGAATCTTGGGTTTTTGTTATCTGCTGTATCTCTCAGAATTACAGTGCAGGAAAACAAGCAGGTTTCTGAAAAACTGGCCAAAATGTAGTACTTTGCTCTTGCCTTGATCAAACATTCTTGCAAGGCCATTAAAGCTCTCCTCCTGTCTTGTCCCCCTTCCCTCACCCTTAACCCACCAATCACTCAAGCCCATCAAAGCCTGATACAGACTATAGTTTAATAACTATCAACGGTTATACCATCCTTCAGGTCCTTAACAAAAATACTGAATAAAATTAGACCTACGATAGGTCCCTGCCTAATCCCGTGGGATGCATCTTTGCAGTTTGTGGGGGGGGCAGTTCAGTGCAGGACAGGGTCAAGGGTAAACTGCTGGGCTTTATGCTGACAGATGTAATACTGAGACAAGCAAACCCAGCGTCACACTGAAAACAGTGTTATATGAAACTTTTCTCAGCATCACTTGCACAGTGGGCAAAATGGGTAGCTCTTTAGAACAAAAAACTTGTGAAGGAAAGTTATATTCAAAAGAGTCAACCACACCATGCTAAAATATAACTCAGCAAGGAACATTAAGCCTAAAAATACCTGGATAAGATTTCTAAATCTTAACTAACTCAAGTTTCCGCTAATTACATGAAAGCTAATACAACCACTAGCGATAAAACACAACTGCAGCTCCCATGTCCGAGGTAGAGAGATCAACGTCACCCAACTGCAAGATCCAATTGTTGAACCATGTTCTAATTTAAAAAAACTTGCTGTGTGTGAGAATCTCATAAGTTTACCATTTCTAAAGCCTTCCTACTGTCACTTTTAATTCTCTGCTGAAATGTTTTACTTGGTGTCTATGAGCTTATCTTTCAGTATTTGACCTTAAAGGCCAAGTCACACATAGGTAGCAAAAAAAATCAAGCCACACCCAAAATAACTGAAGGCAAACAAACAAAAACCCTGCATAAACCCCTGAAACTTAAGTCTTCAGGTCTCGAATAAGGAAAAAAGAAAGAAAAGTCGTGCTATTCTGACTCACTGGGACATAAAGCAAAGGATAACTAAAGTGTTTCTTCAACATCACCGTAATTGAGGCATGAATTTAATTATATGTTTCAGAGATTTCCAGGCCATATCTATTAACCTGTTAAGTTTATCTTTACTGCTTCAGCATCCAACTGTCAATGGGGCAGTATACTCCAAACCACCTGGAGTGCAAATTCACATCACGTGATTTGTCTCTCTGCTTCAACCCATCCTTTTTTAACAAAAGATGTTTGCTAGCACATGGATAAGCATCAGATGTTTTCACATCAAGCAGTTGTAGAAGCACTTGGATGGATGTAACGAAGTCACTGCTGTTATAATATGTTTTAAAAATAAACATAACTGCATTCAATCCTCTCTATCCACCAGTATTGCTTTGATGTATATTTTTCATTGGATGGAATAAAGAAAATAAGATCAGTAGTATCCTGCGGGGGGGAGGAAGTGCTGGATGCAAGGGACAAATGGAGCCTAAGTGACATGTTGGGTTTATTTTTCTCTGCTCCTTTGCTGCTACTGCTGGAAGACAGCAAAAACAACTCCTACTTTATTGGCTGAAGATCTGAGTGAATTCCTACTGTGAACACACAGTTGGTCCATTAGAAGGCAGAAAAGGGCTTTCTTAGTAAAATATAGCAACCCCCCATCTCTATCACATCTATTTTACATCTTAAGAAAGTGCATTGTACATCTCACCAAGAAGATAACAGAGGCAACGCACTGCATATGGCTGTAGCTGTCTGGTTTTGAAGGAACACCAGATTAAACAACAACATAACCCACAGAAACAGAGAAAGCCCAAGCTGAATCTCCTGGAACAACAAACCGCTTACACACATGACCTTTTCTTGGAGTGCTCTCTTTCATACTTTAGACTTGCCTTTGCCTATTTTCTGTGTCAAAATTATTATTATTTTTTTTAATTTTCAGCAGCTTCCCTTTTGCTGCCATGTAACAGCAGTTGGCTGCTACGTGGGTTTAAGAAGGCAGCAAAAGCTCTGTAAATAAACAAGGGCTGACTAGCAGGCTGCCACAGACAGTGGCCACCCCTCTGTCCTTTTATCATACATGCCTTTAAAACCAACACAGCCAACTCATACAGAAGTAGCTAACCAAGAGTAACTATTTCAAATTCTCTTGATTTTTATTAGCATCATCTCAATGCTACAGGCTGCAGTTTCAAAGTACTTTTCTAAATTGTGTTGGCATAGGCAAAACTCCTGTTTGAGTAGGCAGGCAAGCGTCCACGTGTGCGAGACAAGTGGAGATAGGCCATGCAGGAATGCCTCCTCATTCTGGCAAACCCTCCTACGTGTGACAGATATTAAAAATGTTAAATCTTTGTGGTCAAAAGTATCTACTTTCTCAAGTTTGGTCTAAAGCTCTTCTCATCCCAGAGATACAGCAGGTCCACCTTTTGGTCCAGGAGGGCACACAGCACCGCTCTATTGGCTGCATGCTGACTTTGCACCAGAAAGCTCAGGAGCTCAATGCCATGAGTCACATCATACAGACAGACTTCAAAAGTTAAGTTTTCCTTCTCTAATCTTGTCCCTTTGATATGAGCAATAGATACCACTGCCCCTTAGCCCATAGCAGTTCACCAAGTGTGATGCCAAAGACTGAATTAAGTGGTTAAAAAAAACAAAACAAAAGATGTACAATCAATTCTTTCCAATTAAAAAATGATTTTAACCAATCATTGTCCCTTCCTGCACTTAGCTTAAGGCACAGGAAGGTGCCTAAGGCTGCTGAGAGAACTGGTAATTTGGGATTATTTGTTTTAAACAAGCACTGCCTCTCTTTGCTTTCTTGACTTTCTCCTGTTCTCCGTTGTTTATGATTTGGTTGGATTTACAGCAGCTACGTGTATTTGTATTTGATATATATTTCCAAAACATTATTTTCTACCTATTTTTCTATGAGTTTGTAAGCTGTCTACCTGAGGTTGTCATTAATGCTTTTCATTTCTAACAAGAAGCAATCTTTTTGGTTTGACAAGACTGAAAGACCCTCCTAAGATTTTCCTGGAGCTCCTGACTCCCACTTTCCAGGTACAAACTTGATGTTACGTTCCCACTACAAACTTTGCCAGACCCTAAACCTTTCCTAGATACAATGAAGTTCTTCAAACCTCTTACAATTTTCTATGATAGTCGAGATGCGTGGCACTGTCTTACCCACAATTCCTTTCATTTATTTGTGTACTGCTTCACGCTTTACCCCCCTCTCAGATTCTCTCCTTCCCTGTCGCTTCAGCCTCTGTGACTGCCTGTCTGTCCAGCCTTCGTTAGTATTCAAGAGCCAGGGTTCAACCTGGCACAGCAGCCCCCGGCAGCCCTCCAAGTCTGATGAACGAGGCAAACATTCAAAAGGAGACATAACTTCAGCAAAGATCACCACCTTACTATTATTATGACCCTGGGCTGCCACAAGTGATGTGGCCATAAAAGACCCACAAGTTTCTTCAGCCTAAGAGAGGAGGAGGAGGGGAGGGATAACTGTGCAGCCAAGACACCCACGCTCCTTAAAATGTGAAAGGCCTCAACAGTGACTTAAAAGGATGGCTGATGCCAGCTGTGAAATGACATTATCTGGCATTTACAGAAGCAAGATTTCCTCTCAGAAACAAAAGGCTCCTTTCAATCATGGCAACTGACTCTTGGCTGCCAGGCAAAGCAAGAGCCTGAGCCCCACAAATGCAAAGAGTAAAAGGAGTCTCACAACTTCTCTTTACACTCATGAATAGCACAAGTCTGACAGCACCAAAAATTACTGTCCTCTCTTCCCAGCCAGGTCACTGATGGCTCTGTTGTATCCCCCCACCAGCTTGAGAAGCAGCCAATAGCACATGCATGTCTCTACCACTGTCTGCCCTCCCTACTGACACAGCCAGCAGGTTCTCCCACGGCAGAGAAGATCCCCACACCCTCTAAGAATTAAGTTGGGAGGCACAATCCCTATCACAAACAGACTTTGACAGGTTTCCAGGGTCATCAGTCTAGGGTTTTAAATCCTGTGACTGCTGCCCCGTGCCAATCAGGAAATATTTTGCTCTGAAATACTGTCTCCACTGCAGGGGGACGATGCCATCAGTACTGAACCCAAAATAAAACTTATTTCTTCAAAAGACCTTCAAAAATAGAAGCGTATGAAAAACAGCCAATAAAAGCCTTTAATAATCTGCCTGTTACACACAATAATAGCATTTTCCTGATCAAACACAAAACTAGCAAAATAACCTGCAAAACTGCATATCTGCACAGGAAAACAATCAGACAGCACAGCTGAAACAGACTCCATAGGAGCTCCAAACTTGGTTGGGATTAAACGGAGTTCCTCAGCCAAAGTTAACAACTTCTTTGGCAATGAACCTTGTAAAGCCACCAAGTTTGCTACAACAATATGAAGGCAGCAGAGCAGTCCTCGAGTGCAGAGGCATATGATTGCCCATTACAGCTTAAGCATCTTTTAAGAAAATAACCACAAGTAACTCCTCAGCCTCACATGAATCAAAGTAGAATTGAAGGAGAAATGTCTTGTTTAGATTTCATAGTGGGCAACTAAAAGTGCTTTAGGATGGTAAGCTTCACTGATAACCCCCTATTTCACTCTTGACAACAAAGTCAGAGTCAGATATTTATCCTTTATGACAAAGTAAGCTAGTAAAATTTACACTAAAAACAAGATAAAAGCAGAAGCTTTTTGCTGTTCTTGATTTTCCCTTAATATTTACATTTAAGTAGAAATTTTGTTTCCAGGCACTACTTAAACTACCCGTGTGTTTCTAAAAGAGTTTAAGATCCTGCAGGAAAAGTCTATTTATAAGAAAAAATATCAACCCAAATTGTAATGCTTGAAATACGAAGCTTTTCCATAGAACCTGCACTGGGATTTCTCACTGTCAATCTAGTGAACGGCTGCACAGTCACAATATTTGTGGTATGAACCCCAGCCTAGCTTTTCTGTTACGGATGTAAATTACTGACCCCTTTTCCCAGATGAAAGCTATGAGATAATCAGATTGCAATGAGTGGTGGGGAAGACCCAATAGCAATCCAGGAAAAGAAAGAACATTTTCTTCTTTCCACTCATCCCAGGCATCACAGCTCAGAAATCGGGAAAAAGGGCTTCCACTCCCTTCTTTAAATCAACACAGAAATAAATGACCTTCCTCATGACAGATGACAATCAACTTACTTGACTAGTCCCATCCTAAATTGTTTTGCAATCAAGTATGAATGATGAACTATGACTATATGCACTAAAATTAATATTAAACAGAACATTTAATAAAGGTCAGGTGCTGAATTCCTATAATGCAAAAGTAGAAAAAGTCTGACTTGATGTTATCGGTGCCCTCCCATGTCTGTGATGTGAAAAGTGCACTCAAGGGTGTTTAAAAAACCTGATCTATAAATGTCTGTACCAATTAACCAGTAGTGAGCTGGAAGAACTGCCAGTGCAATTATCAGTCCTGTATGGGATAAGGGCAATACACAACCCTGGATATTTGCACAACCTGTTTTGTCACTGAGAAGTCTTCTGAATATTTAAAATATTTTGCAGAAATAACCACCTGATTACAGCTCACGGGTAAGGCTTCAACAAAGCTAAAGGAATTTGAACTTGATCTGGATTTCATTGCTGAGATGAAATTGAGGCAAAAGTCACATGAATCATAGTAAATGAAAGCAGCTGCTTCTAAGCACAGCTCCTTACAGAAAAAAATATAAACAAAAAATGGAACCTAATTTTCAGGACAGTATCTTTTATAAGAAACCTTGGAGAAAATAAAAACGGCTGCTTCATTTAATATGAATGTCTGTCTGCAATACTCGAAGTATCACCCTGCATTTCTAAAAATAAAGTTGTTCCCAACAAGCACACAGAAAACAAAATATACTGAAAGTCTCAAACTTCTGAAACTATATTTCACCCCTCCTCAGAAAGGGGACACTAACCAACGGTTTTTGTAACAGAGCCTCAGAGAGTTGGGTAAACAAATCCCATTAACTTCAGCGGGACATGAAATTCCATTTCACCGCCTTTGCAAATCCAGATGAATATACAGACAGACATTGTTCAGAACATCTGGGTTTACAAATAAGGGCTGTTCATTAAATTAGTAGACTTAAAGGTGTTTTATTTTTCATAGCCCAGAGGGAGGAAATGTTCTACCTCTTCCCTAAAAATACCGTCTCCCTTCTGGCTCAATGTCCCAGATATTTCCAAAAAAGGGAAACGTGGTTCTCTTCCTTTGTCGGTGGTCCACATTATCTCCTCTTTACTGGTGAGTATACACTGTTTATCTTGCTCTGAAGCTCTGAGATCTCTGTATAACTCTTCTCCCTGTCCCGGGGATTTAACCACTAAGCATTTAAGCAGGATGAAAATGTATTTGATATGTTTTTTTCTGTTTGCTGGATATCTGTAAATTACGTAAACTCTTAGAAACAAGTCTCAGATTTCAGTCTTCTGGATTTGACTGTCAGTTTCAGTAGAAGCTGCAAATTCTTGAGATAATACAAAGATCCTGCGGGGGAAGAGGTTGTGCCTTACGTCATTCAGCACCAACTTCCTGATAAATCATGGAAAAGATAGTTTATCCAGCTCCCCCCGCCAAGGAGATCCTGCTGGCAATATGAGACAAGGGAGGGATGAAAGCAGATGAGAATAAGAATAGAGTCTACAGGGGTTGTTCAGGATGGTGAAAAACAGGCTTGCGGAAGAACTCCAGCCACCATCAAAACGATTTTTAAGTCATCAATAAGGTCAAAAGGGAGCCCCTAAGCCAGATTTCCTGACCTTTACTACATATGCCCTACACTTTCTTTGGAGGACTTCAGGCTGTGTTTCCAGCAAGCCATCACACTTAACTAAGAGTAGGGAGCTTCAGCTGAAGGTTGTTTTCTCTGAGCTTCTGTGAGGAGACTGAAAACCATAGTAAAAATTGTGGTTACCCATTCGGCTCCATTTGTGCCTCGGAGCCATGGATGGTCAGGAGAGGAGCTCTCAGGGTAGCTTATAAACATGTAGCCACAGCTACCCTGATGTTTTGTCTGCATTTCCAGTTACAAAAAGTCTGAATGAAATCCAGTTTGACACATTTATGTTCACCTTTAAAAGCAGCTGACATTGAAGATGGGAGAATATTGCGCAATTAAATTAAGAGGTGATGCACCCATTCAACTGATGAAGAGAATCTCTTAACAACTTCTGGTGCTTTAATTATGAAGTTGGTTCTTTAGTCTTTCAAGATAAGTGCATAAAAATAGAGTGTGAATACTTCATCTTTCCCTGCCCCACATGTGAAAGAAGGCAGGACTGTCACAGTAATCAGGCTTCCTGTAAACTTCATTTCATTCTGCTCCCACAGTATCAATATAGTAGCAAAAATACCTCCACGTTCCAAACATTTTGTATGCAGACAAATGTTCACAGGCTTGTTAATTTCTTTTTTCCCCAGCAGGTAGTAGACATCCAGAAAAAAATCTGGTCAAGATGTGCTGGAAGGGACTACCCACAAGCAGCTCAAAGCACAACATTCCTGAGTTTAGGACTGGGCAAAGCAATGCTGAGAGAGGGAGTACATTAGCATTGGACTTGCTTTTCAGTACAACTGGCCTACTTGTGACATTCAGCTTTTACCTCTCTCCATCAAAGCCTCACGATGCAAGTCAAGTTTCAAGACAGCAAAGGAAGGGAAATTTGTTTCTTTTGCTAACACAGTGGCTTTCCTGGCAATGCTGCATATACATCTTAGCAATTCTTTATGTTAAAAGTCATAAGTTAAGCCTGGATAACTACTTGCATACACAGATTCACATGAACTTGGGAACGTACTTTGCTTGAACTCTGCATAATGTCAATATGTTTCCAATACATTCATCAACCTATATAAAGCTCATTTAAGTGGTTACTTTATGTGACTATTAAGGTAAAAATACTCTTTGGTAAAGAATCTGTGTGGCCATGTCAGTGGAGTTCACTCTGACACACAAAGGTGTATTCTCGGCATATTAACACCAGAAATATCTGAATCTCATAACCATTTTACTTCCTGCCTAGATGAACTATTTCATAGCCTATTATTCTAGAGATAAGGCAAAAGATAAGAATGTTTAAGAACTAGGCATATTTCCAAATAGAAACAAACATACATACAAGCTTGGTCATGATGTGAGAATATCACACTGGAAATTCCCTGGTGTCACAAATTAACTTTGGTTTCTCAAGTTCAGACTAGTGCCCTAATTAATGCATCCCATTTCCTCTCACTTACTAAAACTTAAAGGAAACCAGCATGCACACAATGCACAATACATATTCCTAATTAGATGTACGTCTAAATAACTCAGGTAAATAGTGTTATTTGCTAAAACTATTAAAATGCAGCAGTAACAGTAATGCTGTTCAGATTTCATATGTGACACTGATCCGTACTCACAAAGTTCAACATATGTCTGTTTCCAGTAAATATTATGTTTCACATTTCATTATGTAGTTATAATACTAAAAATCACATATCCTGACAAATGTATTTTAGTCTTCAGAGTGTTTTTTTCCACGTTACTAATTTGACACGTGGTCTTTAGGAGGCAATCTTGTTAAAACTACTTATTAGAAACAAATACATTTAGGGAAAGCAGGGAAGCTGCATTTACATACAGGTATTTTGTATGTCAGCAGAACAACCATTTATGAGAATTTTTTTTTCTGCAGAACATTTCTACATTGGTATAACAAAAGTCTTTATACTGTCTACCAAATCATCAGTTCCTGGCTAAAAGAACGCAGAAGTTAAGTACAGTGACATAGCGCTTCTCAGCCTCTGTGCTTACATGGACCAAAACTTAAGAAACAACTCTTTTAAGCTTTTAAATCTATAGGATATACAGGTATAGATACATATACAGTCCAATGAACTTACAAAAGAGATTCAGGACCAAAATAGAAAAGAATTGACAGGATCTAAAATGAATAAGTAGAGGAACTTCATCTGGTTCCTGTATGTGTTGAATCACAGTTCCCTCAATTTCCCTTTAATTCATAGGCTTAGGATTAAAAAAGAACCTTGATACAATTAAAAAAACCCCCACAAAAATAAGAAAAAAACCTCAATTTTTGTAAATATATTAAAATGTTCTTAAGAAGCAATAACCCTAACAGGTTAGGGTTATATCAAGAAAGTATCGGCTCTATGTTTTCCATATATCATCATTCACTCTGCACCCTGTACTACCAGCTTGCAGAGCGTATCCCATGCAGCTCAGGGATACTCACTGGCACTAGTGCTTGCTAGCACCAGCCCAGGCTAGCCACACCCATCAACTTTACTTCTTCACTGTAGAACTTCTGTTTTGCTGAGTTCAGTACTTTTAAAATGTTTTGAAAGTAAAACCACTACACTGACAAAGTTCTCCTGCTAAGCCCATTTTTCACATGTTCCTGACACTTGTTTCAATGAGCACACAGAGCTAGCTAACCACAACTCCTAAGAAATGTTCATCAGCAGTAAAAGCAGGACTATGAGCTGCTTCAACGCACAAAATCAAATTTACAAAACCAGGAAAGCAGTATCTTTGAGTTTTTAAACTGGCTATACACATGATGACGTACTACAAAAGTTTAATGATCTACGTATAGTCTACAACAACTCTTCAAACTATTTAATAATTCCAGTCTTTTTCTCTCTCTTCTCCACACAGCGCATGCCAGCTGCTCAGAGAAGTGAAGTGGACACCAGTTCAGCATTCCTCACTCTGGGCAGTTAGACGAGTTAAACAGATCAACAAATGAGTACCCAGAGGACTAGGCATGACTAAACTCCCTGAACGATGTCAGAAGAGCAGGGACCAGGGCATAGGACAGGGCTGGGCTTGCAGGCTCTCATCCAGCCGCATCTCCATCAAAACTGCTGAAAAAAGCCCAGAGGGCTAGATGGGCCCCTATTCTCACCTAACAGGGCTAAATCTTCTCAAATCACCACAAAAAAACCCATTCCTTATAGAACATTTCCATATAGATGCATGCAAGCCCCCCCCCCCCGCCCCCAAGTCCTCCAGGAGTTGCTGCCTTCCTTGCCCAGGCTAGGTCTGTTTATTCTGGCAACCAGTTCCCACCACCCACCCAGCTCCAGGACAGGGTGCACATAACACCCATTTTCTACTTTATACCCATTTGAAGTGGTTTGGCTATCTTAGGTTCCTCGAACTTCCACAAAGATTTAAAAAAAAAAAATCATCTGATTTGAAGGAGAGAAAAAAAAGATAGTTTAGTAGCAAACTGGCAAAAGCATTGTAAGTATGCCCAAACCTGCTTACATTCTCACAGTACTCTCAGCCACACACAAAACCCCTCAAAGTACCAGATCACTACATGACCAAGAAGTGAACCACTGGGAGCCCGAGAAGGAAGTGACTCAGACCAAAATTCATAAAGGACAGCATGAATGGGACAGGATTTCCGCTTACAGTTCTTTTTTACATGGTAAGGCCCCTTTACAAAAAAAAAAAATCCAAGCAACCAACTTTGCTCCCTTTGCTCCCATTCAGTTTCTAAAACCGCTCTGCAAAAAACCACAGCATGGATTTTAAATCAGAATCCCTGCAATATACCTCCAAGTCTTATGCTTGTACAATGCAGCACTCATTCTACCACAACAACTTTTCAGGCAATTATAAAACTTAATTTTCTTTTTTTTTTCATAGACAGCATATTTCCAGCATCCAGAAATATTAGAAATGTTTATTCACAAGTGCACCTCCCAACATAAAGGCATAATGCTGTCATTGGAAAAGGCAAGAGGAAATGCTCTTAAATCCCAATTTGAAAATGCAATTTCCCCAACTAAAAAAGAGGTCCCAAGACTATGCTAGTGGTTAATGATGTATAATAGAAGTATCAACGTATATTTAATGTAGTATCATGCTGTAGAGAGTACAGAGTGGCAGGGGAGCACATGCTGGATCCACAACTTAAGAGGTGACAGAACCAAAAGTACTCCAGAGTCATTCACTTACTTTGCTTTAGTAGTACTGATGGCACTATGACTATTTCTTCCACCAGTATTGAATCGGCTTTTTAGGATGCCTCTGGTTCTTTCAATATCTTAAGGAGACACTAAATTATTGACACAAGGCACAACTTCCCTTGAGTGCTCACTGAAGCGTCACGGGTGCACACAACTAAAGCACATTTTGATGGAAAAGCACATTGCTAATTTAAATACCTTATGTCTTGTGACCTGTGTAATTCCTTTTCAAGTTAAAACATAAAGTTGTCTTTGCATTGTGCACTGAACAGTTTCTTCAGTATTATTCTTCCAGTAACTCTGTAATAACCTCAGTGCGGTCATAGCAAAGATTACTTGGAGGTGCTCAGTAAGGAGCAACACACCCCTTGAAGAAATGACTACCAAGAACCAAGCGGCAGGATAAGCATTTACTTAAACACAGGGGTAGCAGATCCAAGAACAGAAATACCTAGACTGCCAGCACGCACCCAGGGCAGGGCGACAGGCTGCCTGCCAGCAGGCTCTGACTCACACTGTCAGTACTGAGGCTGCTCCCAAATGCAGACCAATGCTTTGCTTCTGAAAAAAACAGTCCCTAAGGAAAGCAATCGCTACATCGTACTACGTACCGCTGCACGCTGTTTTCTGTGGTAACCAGCACTGAGGATGTGCAAGTGTCTGTTCTAGCCATGTACAGGGCTCCAAAAGCCTCGCTTCCTGGCAGGAGCACAGCAGAGCAACTGTTTCAGTGACAGCAACTTGTCAGGAGCTGGCTCACTGGACTGCTCCGACATCTGAACATCCAAGACAATCATGCCAACTACCATACCTCAAACACAACCCCAGTCAGATGCAAAATGATGAGCTATAAAACCTACAGATTAAGAAATTCATGCAAAGAAATCCATCACCTTCAGCCCTCCTTTACCTTACTCTAAGTTTTACTCTGAATTCATACATTCCTACTTGCCTCTTGAGAGGGCTTTTTGGCCAAGTGGTTTTCTAAATAAAGACTTACTCTCTACATATTTTTATATATATATATACATATATATTCATTTTTCCAGACTATTCTACAATTTTGGAAGTGTCTACACAGCACCATCAAATTTTTAACTATTAGCAGGCTTGCACATCCACAGAAAGTGTAGGTTTGCTGCTTCTAAAATACTCTTTTTGTTGGCCATTCTAAACATATTGCCATCTTAGCAGCATGAATTAAAATTATCAGCTGTTCCCAGACTGCTTTCAACTTTCACCCCAATCACCTGTATGGCCATGTTAATCAGGTAAGAATCAATAAATCGTCAATAATTTAAGAAGAAACAGAGAAGGCAAATATAAAGCAGCAGATATGCTTAAAAGCTTAAAAACATCACATGGTAATTTATTTTAGGGCAATGTTTTGTGGGAGCCATTACAAAACCTCTGTGACAACATTACTGCAGAAATTTCTGTACAGGTATAAATGTACAACTATAACAACAGACTCTGATGTGAAACACCCCACATTTTGAGTCCACAGTTGGTTGGGTTTGGGTTTTTTAATAATTTTAGCTTTAAAATGAAGAAACTTCTATTCCTGCTTTGGCTGTGGCCTTCACTGCAGAGTAGCCTGTCAGAGACTCCTGAGCTGTCATCTCTGGATGCGGAACCCTGTTTTAAAACACCATATTGAGCTGGATTAATTGGGAAGGTGGGACAATTGATGTTTATTGGCATGGTCTCCTGTTATGGACTTCTTCACAGTCTGGGGGACTCCACTGTTTGCTATTCCCAGTTTTAACATGCTCTCTGGATGACAGACTGGATTTACCATAGCCCTGACTTCACTGGCTTCCTTGGCATTTTAAAAGCGCTCACAATCTTCTGCTGCAGTACAGCAAACTACTCCAAGAGAAAAATCAGACAAAATACAAGGTTTGTGGGAAACCCTTAAACTAGATATTTTTTTAATTAAATCTAGATTATTTATCAGAATTACATCCAGGTTGACTCAGTACCCACTGAAGTGATATTGCAGTTTAGCTGTTAGGGTTATACATTATTTCAGATCTCTCATGTAAGTGTTTCACATACCTCATGTATATACCACCACAGACTAGCGTAAAAAAACTAAACAGATAGATAGATAAACATTAATAAGAACATTATAGGTTGTAGAAGCTGATTGACAAGAAATAATTAGGAAGTCTAATGAGGCAATACATTTTCTTGGGTTAAAGTATTCCCAAATACAGCTCCTGGCTAATTCTAAAGACCTTGGGGCACAGCTGCAAAACATTCCTTACCATGCCAGCAGCACTTTTTCCCCCACTTGGCTATTGATTAAGCTAATTTTCATGACTATTTATTTTAGTTATGTCTCAAGTACGTAGCCAAATAAATATGTACGATACACAGACAATGGAAAGAGATGAGTTGTATGCATAAGTTCACTTGAGAGATTTCAAAATGAGCTACATGATAAATATACTAAACATGCCAGGTGTAAGCTTGCTTACTACCTAAAAGTTGATTTAGGCACTTGTAGCTGTAGCAGTAGGCAAAGAGAGAGGGAGAGGTGAGAGTGGCTGAAAGGCATAATGGTTTATAACAAGTAATCTATTTAAATTCAGGTAGAATGACTTGTGATAAGTAAGACTTGATTAGATAACCTAAAGTTTTATTGTAAAGTCTCATTTTTTAAAAATAAGTCTATGAAAATGCCAAAGAAAATTATTTCAGAAGTATCAAGATTTATCTGTTAATTTCCATGGCTAATATTGAGCAATTTATTCTTAAGTTTCTTCTGTTTCAACTAATCGTACTTCCATTAAACTTTCACATAGACAAACGTGTTTTCAGCTACGACTTCTCAACTTCCTAATAAGTTTACTGTATTTACATAGGAGGTACAAAGTAGTGGTACCTAGTAGTCGGGTTCTGGTTATTACTCAATTGCTCACAAAGATTTTTGTGAGGTTTCAAGATCCCTGCATGAAAAACAAAATGAAACCAAGAACTTGCCCATCAAACACATTTCTATCACCAACAGATAAAAAGAGAATGATGCTGCATCTACAAAGGAAAAATGGGGAAGCAACTGGTTCATCTTACAAAACAAATATGGTACAGCAAGCTCAACATTTATATTTAAGTTCACACTGTATTAACACTGTCTTTATGTGTGGGTGGTAGTGTTTTTTGGCATAGTTACTAGATCCATATACAGGCAGTGGTAAGCCGGAAAGGTGCAATAAAAAGGAATTAAAAATAAATAAAACTGTCTTTACCATGTGGGTCTTGTTCATTTGACTTTGGGCTGCTCCTTGCTCTGCGCTCTGGTTTCTTTACTGCTGGAGCCCCCCCACCACCGCCTCCTCCGCTGCTTGCTCCATTGTGGCTCTTTGCATAACCATTATATACAGTTGCACAGCTGCCTATATGGCTTTTGTAGATGGATGAAGGAGGACTATTCAGACGATTCTGGCGATCAATCTGCCTGTCTTTGAGCTTTTTGTGCTGCGGTTTGCTGTACTGATCTTCCCTTGTAATATAGCTGGACATTCCATATAGTGGTATGATTTCTGAAATGGAAAAATTCACCCATGTTAACTCAGAACAAAATCACTTAATTTTTTTCTAAAAACAAACCCCAAATACCTAGCCATCTCTAAAAAAGAAATGCCAGATTTTCCTGGAGATGGATTTTATGAATTAAAAAAAAAAAGAAAACCACCCCACCCCCTGCAAAAAAAACATAAGGTTTTTCTTCCTTAAAAAGCTTTTCTGCAGGACTGATGAATTTTGTTGTATCACATTAAGTGTGCTCATCTGCCCTTTGAATTCTTATAACTCATTGGATGAACACATATGAACAAGTGAACTACAACAATTAGGGTAACAGTTTTCCCCCTCCTTTTCAGTCTTTGTGTTTCGAGGACCCAAATTTCAAGGAAAACTCCAGGGAGAATATTTAGGAAAAAAAACCTTTACAAGTTCACAGCAATTTAGCAGTTTCTTCCCCAGGGCCTGACTGGACAGAATAAGCTGATGTGCCCTGGTTTCAAGCTGCCATCACTGATTACATGCACTTTAATTTCCCAGTATAAATAGACTACACAATCGTGTCAGCAGTACCTGCCTAAGGAAAGAGTGCAGCATGAAGTGGAATCTTTGGGTAAAACTATTTAAAAAAAGCTTTAGAAATGTCTTAAATACGATGTGTACATTTCAGATAGACTTCATTAAATACAGTTCCTTTTTCCCCACTCCCAAGAATGACCACCTCCATCTCTAACCTAAGGCAAGTCAGCTCACAGGAATCAGAATATTTTCTATATTTCCATAGCTCAATTCTGGTTTCCACACTCCACTTTGAGTCTGAAGCTTGAAAAAATTAATACCCAAAAAACAGTTTTGACTGGTTAGCAAAATAACAAATAATACTCAATATATTCTTCATATTTTTTCCTATATCCATTCAAAAGTTACTGTACAAACTTCTGAAGCAAACAAGCACCCCTATCCAGCCATCAGAAGCCTCTATTTAAAGCTGAGATTTTTGTATATACTTATTATAATTTTTCAAGTTGTTTCAACTAGTTGGATATTCTTTCTTTGCTATCTCAGTGCATCTTGGCCTTCATCTTTCCTAATCTAACTACATGACCATATTTGCATTTTTGCAGCCACAAGCTGCTTATACAGCATACTACAAATAAACGCATATTTTTTCAAGTATAAGGTGTTGTATAGTAAATGGGAAACAGTGGATTAATATTCATCGGTATAATATTCACTGATGCAATTATTTCAGTGTTATATACATAGGGCATTCCAGTAAAAGAGCCAATGATTGATTTATTCTTCAATTTTAAAGTTGAATCGACTTCTTGGTTTTCTCTAGGCTACAGAAATACTCAACATGTACTTAGCTAGCAGCTCTGTGTTCACTTTGCATACTACAGTTTGCTTGCAAGACTTTGTCAAGCCATTGACCGACCATCCTATTCCTTTTTCAAAGGAAAAGACCCTCTGTTATGCACCTGGCTGGCTACACAGTCCTACCAGTTTCCTGAGCTTCCCACTTGAACCCTCCCCCAGTATAATGAAGTTAAATGTCAGCTACAAGAGTCCTCACTACAAAATGTGGTTTGTTGGTCAACTGAAACTTCAAAGGATACTTCCTTCACCTCTCTGATTCTGCCTCTTCCTTCCCACTCCAGTAGTTCCTCCATTTTGGTGATAAGGCTTAAACATATTCTTTAGAAAGGGTTTAACTCCAGGCAGTGCAGCAGTAATCAGAAATCCTGCACCAATTTCCTTGGCAAAGCTACTTGAGATGCTTAACAATTACTTATTTGGTTAACACTTTCTTCCAGATTACACAGACTTATCTCTAGGGTGGCAGACACACAACAGGGCATAGTTCAGACAGAAATACGCCCCTTTCACTCCTTTTCTTGCAATTATTTACTCATTGCCTGATTAGAATTGCCATACTAGCCTTTGGTATCAGACAATGCCTTTCAGTGACTTACTGCACAGTCTCAACCAGAATAACAAACAGAAAATGCCTGTTATTTCTTGGAAAACCACAGCTGGGGGGCAGAAGGCACATTACAACCAACAGGAAGCGGTATTCAGCTTTTCCCACTGGAAATGACTGCGGCAAGTCATTCTCAGATCCTGCTCTCTATATCTATCCCCATTCCAAAGCCAGAGCTGATATATTTGGTCTCTCAGTTTTCTGGACAATGCTGCATTGTGACACAGCAAGAACAATCAACATGACTCATGTCCCTAGTTTGGAGCACGAGACAAGACATTTTAAGTAAAAACTGGTTTTGCTTTTGCAACTTGGTGTTGCGACACAGGTTGTCCTGCATTGGTGCACTCTGGATGGCTACACCTCCCAACACTTTCCTGCTCCAGACATTAAAAAAGGGGGACCCATCCACATAAGCAAAACCGCTCTATAAGTTCTCCAACTAATTTCCATTCTTGGTTTCATGAATTCCTTAAAACTTGCCGAACACTGGTGTGAAATACCGGTATCTTCCTTCCAGCTCACCTTGTTCTCCATATATTGTAGGGGGAAGATGATGCTGTGGGAAAAACTGTGGTGGCATGTCCCCAGGTCCAGTGACAGGAGGATAAAAAGCTGTATGAGAGTTGTGAATAAAATGCGGGTGGTGTGTCAGGTATGGAGGTAAGTGATGAGTCGGAGAGATGGCTGAAGGATAGCTAGGAGGATAACACTCTGGAGACTGGGGGGTAACCACCACCCTCCGAACGCCGGTGTTGTCTTCTATCACCTGGAAGGGAAGGCAGGGACATGAGCATATTATGCAGTATCTGAATCAAACATATTTTTAAAATAGCATTGTTTACAGTTTGCTCTCCCATCAGCAAATGGTTGGTCCTTAGGTTTATTCTTGAACACATTTCTAAAATTAATAGCAGCAGAAGTAATCATAGTGATGATGTGGCTTTTGCTGGAGACTCAAATATCCACACTAATCGCTAGGAGAATTACTGCTGCTCATGATAACTACATGGGTAAGAGACAAAACAAAATAACCTGTATTTAGGGAGTAAAACAATTGAAAAAGGAACACAAAACACCAAAATAAGTGTACTCATTGGGACCAGCCTTACCTTCTGCACATAAAATTTCTACCACTTGAAGGCACACTGAGTGAGTACGGACTTAGTAACCCTGGGAATTAGCTGGCACCACTGTTCAGGAAAGGCTAAGTGTGTGCACAGCCACATGTACTTTGCAGGAATCTGCTGCGTTGACAGAAGTTGTCAAAAGAATTGCTCTGTTAACAACAGGTATCTGTTCAAGACAAATCACAGGGCAGAAGGTTTTTTCTGCTACAAAGCTGGTCTATATGTCTGCGCAAATCAGCTCTGGAATAAACATAACTTGGCCCCAAAGGCCAAAGTCAAAGCATGTAAAAAAAACAGACATAAGAAGGTGGAAATGTGCTTAATGTGAAAAAAGATTCAGCTTATATTTTTTCCAGAAGTATATTTCTGATGAATAGTCAACCAACCAAATTTCAGTCCCGAGTTAGGAGCCAAGCTTTTGTGAAGGCTCATTCAAGAACTTCTGCCATTTCTGGAATTTAAATACACAACCACGTAACAACAATTACTATCCATTTGATTCTGTGAGTTGATATGCATAAGGAAGAAATGCAAGAAGGAAGCATAATTTAGTTTCATAAAACAAATGGGCTGTTAAAAAACTGATTTTTTCTAAACTGACTGATGAGACACAGCGATGGTATAATGTATGTTATGACTGTGTTGTATGAGATAAGTGAATGTGCATCACGGGCATCTGACATAGGATGCATTGCCACTCTCAGCTGACTGCCACCAACATTATCTACTCCCCATAGCACCATCAGCAGAAGAGACTCTGCTATCAATCCCCACACTCCAGCAACTCTCAGCACATCAAGTGTCTCAGCCTAAACCACAAGGTAAAAACTGTTTACGGTGATACACCCTGAAAGTGAAGCAACCATGCATGGTACAGGCACACTTGTGTCTGCTGACTGGTGCAGAAGGACAGGCCTTGTCTAAAGGGCAATGCTCACAGCCATAAGGAACAAACAAGCCTGTGCCTCAGGCATCAGCTGAGCCAGTTAACACTGGATAGAATTTAACTAGTATTAGCTGACCCAATTCCTTCATTGGGCCATGTGTATCCTAAGGTTACATGAAATTACACCTGCCAGGTACAGGCTGAGACCATGGACAATTTCTGCGGGTTGGCCTTCCCTAGACAAAAATTTTCTATAGAAAGCTAATCCATTCACTTGTAATTCATACAAAAATGCATTGCTTGCTATGCTGAGTAACCAGAAGATGATATGTTTAGCTTAACATACTTGATACTAAAGTCCAAATTTACAATCTCAGCTACCAATTTGCCGTATGCTAGCTTTATATTTCAAAGACTGCAAAGTTGGCTAAATCTCAGAGGTTTAGACTACCACAAGGGTATAACTGCTGCATTTTCAGGCATCCCATCTTCACAGTATCTCTTATCCTGGCACCAGGTCTGAAACCTGTACTCCAAAATGTGGAAAAGAGAAAAATGCTTTTCTATTAAGTATATATTTGATTAACAGAACTATTTATTTAGGACTGTGCACAGAAGTGTTCTTAGCTTTCTTAACTTAGAGCATGATCCAAGTCTAAGACAGCAAGTTCCTACATCTTGATGTGAAAGGTTTGCCTAGTCCAACCCCAAAGACAACTTTAGTCTTCCAGGTGGATATAAGCTCTTACCTGTGCATCAGGACCAGACTGCATGTGTATTTTGTGCCCCAGTGAGAGAGTAATATGCTAAAGAACAGATTTAGACAGAAAGCTTGTATTCTGTAGCAGCACACAATGTAAACTTGCATTTAAAAATATTAGGTTTTCTCTTCCTGAACTATCTTCTAGAAAGCTGGGAGGAGAGCTCAGAGTTCCTTCAAAGACCTTTTGATGAAATTATCCTGGTAGATGAAACTATAAAATACCAGCATTAGTAGAGAGAAAAGCCAGAGTTCAGGGAATAAGCCAGCCTTTCATCAAAAAGCTAAGTCCCTAATAGTAATATATTTTATTTGTTTCCTCCCAGGCCATGAATGCTGACAGCATTCTTGTTACCTGACATCCGTATGTTCCAACTGAACACAGAAACATTAGCTGACCTTGCAAAAAATACTTTATTTCCCAAATGAGGAATTATAGATATGTATGTAAATTTCTGAAGCTGTACATACAATCGTTAAATATGCTATTCTGTCCTTAACAGATCATAAAATTTGTAATCCAAGGTATGACATGCATTAGACAACCATAAAGCCAGCATGGTTTAAGATTGTAGATATCTCTTGGATCTGTAAAGCTTGCAGTGGGTTAAATGTAGTAGTGCCATTGTAGGAGACTGCAATTTCACCTCATTAATGACAGAAAATTAGTTTTGATCCATTAATCTAAAAAACATGACTTCACAGAGGAGTTAAGCTTTGCCCTTTAAAGAAGAAATCCGCAACTGTTTGTGTATATTTACAACTGCTTGTCATGAGAATCATATACTCATCAGGAAACACACTCTCTGCTGAACTGTCTCTACTGCAGTGCCCAGAAACAATGAAATCCTAATCCCTGTTGAGGTCTCTAGATGCAAATGGAATATTAGAAGCAATTGCCATTACTAATTTTAGCAGTTTATATTTACAGAAAACAAATATCTCTGGTCATTTGACACCTGGAGCTAAATTTCCATTATTTTCTGTTTTTCAAACAGTTACTAGGTAAATTGCTCTTCGCTGTTATTTTTTGGGCTTGCTGGTGTAATTTACACGCCACCTCAATAACAGTATTTTTATAGCATAGTTCTGGGTGGTTTTTTCCATGTTTTAGGGAACTTAATTGCTAGGTGAGGTAGGTAGATGATCTTCCAGGACAATATGGATGAACATATTCATACACAACAAAACTGCCTCTCTCGCTACTTGTCCCACTTTGAGGATACTATTTTATATGTTATTATATATTAAAGATTTCACCATATAGCAATGAAAGTGCAATCTAACTAGAGATCATTCACACACTGTTACTCCACATTCTCATCTTTTTTTTTCCTTGAATTTTAATACTACATCTCCTGGAAAAAGACAGGAATGTTATTTTTGTGTAGGTTAAATGTACCATATTTTGTGAGTTCCAGTTAAAGGAACACAATCACTCTCATTCTATAATACATGTTCACAGTCTGGGCATAACATGGTAATGTAGAATTAATTTCCAACTGCTTTAGAAAAACATTTCTTATTTCACTTAAACATAGTGCACTAAATTCAGCAAGGACCTCGGGAGCATGGCCACTGGATGGACCACAACCAGTACTTCAGGAATTTCATAAACTAATTTGAAACTTCATTCATAAATTAATCCGTACCAGAAAACAGTACAGAGTGAGCTCATCCACAAGTAACTTGGATGTCAACATTTTATTTATTCACTTAATTTATGAAGTGTGCCAATTCAAGTTCATGCTGGCCCTGGCAAGTCTGCATCACTATCTTTGCTATCTATCACCTTCCAGCAGCAGTACTAAACCTCTACCTTGAATCTGGAAAACAGACAGATGAACAACTACATTGCTAGCAAGAATGCAGGGATAGATTAAACATAGAATATACAGATCTTCAGGACCAGTGCTCATGAACTTATAAGGATCATCATTTTATGGCTTGCTCCATATGAGTATGAGATCTGCACAATCTTCCTTATGTTCAGAGTACTGGTGAGGATCTTCCTGTTAAAGGACAATTCTGTCAATCAACCCCAGTCCACAACACACACAGAGAAGCTCTGTGAGCAATAAGCCATACAAACCCAAAATGTCTTAGCTAAAAGCTTACGCTAGCCAAACTTGGCTTTGGGAGAGAACACCTCTTTTAGGGTAAGGATGCACTTGAGACCAAAACCCTGAATCCCAAGGATGTGAACAACTTTATATCAATTTAAAGGTCATTTAAAACCTTATCTTTCTGGAAGTTATGCTCTAGTTCTGTCAAATGCTATGTGTTTGATGCAGGAATATTGAACTGCAAGACCATGACTTGAGATGCATAGTTCAGACTACAGGACCTCAAAGTTACCTCCTGACAAAAGACTTATCAGCACTATATATACTTCCATGCTCCCATCACTAAATTATCCTTAAAATACCTGTGGTAGAGCCTATGTATTAACAACTCTGTAAATAAAATCAAAAGTGGGGTTTCATGCCAAATCTTCATGTCCAACGACATCTGAGCAATCCCTCCAATGCCAGTGGAATTGCTCCAGATTTATTTCAGAGTGAGCAGCCCTCAGCAAACAGGTTCAAGATCACACTTTTGAATACTTCATTGTTCTAGCTCTCTCCATCACAGCACCTCAAATCCTCCTTTCCTCCTCCCAAATATACACTGTGAAATGCAGAAACAAGCACCCATGAGGCTGTCCCCAAACTGAATAGTTTAGCATCCAAACCATGATCTTTGTTTGTCCTGTAGATTATGCTGACCCCAGGGAGCCAGAGTGCTCTGGGAGCCAGGAGAAGGCATTGAGCCACAGACCAGGCAGGCATGTAGCCTCTGGTGGACATCCCAGCAGGAGGTACGGTTCCAGCCTGCTCTTCAGGACTTGGGCAGTTAGGGAAGCGGCTTCACTCACAGCTTAGAGCTGGCACATGCATTAGCAGCCTGTGCACAGCTCCTGTCAAGCTGCAGAAGATGCTCCTTTCTCCTTCAATGTCCAAAAATTGAAACCATAGCTGTTTACTTCACAAGCATTTAATACAAATTTCTCTACCATGTAACCTTGCACAAATAACTTGCACGGTAGCAATATCATCCATCAAGAGCGCAGCAAGGAACTCATTCTGTCTTTTGTATTTAACTAACCCATAGCCAACAAAGAATTGTGGAGATGTGAACTCTGATCTGAGAGTTCCCTTCTGCCAGAGATGCACAGAGGTTCATCTGCTGTAAAGAAGAATGTACAATACCTGGCTGTATTGATCCACTCTTTTAAAGTAAAACCATAGCATGAAAGATCTGAACTGGCGATACGTATTTGTATGTGCATTAATTTGCTTTATAGTCTTTCCCTTGTAAGCTTACATTTGTATTCTCACTGTTTATCAAAACATAGAGATTTTAACTATGAGGCAGTAGACAAAGGCAAAAGCAAATAAGGCAGCAAAATTTAGCACAATAAGAACTAATATGATTACTACACAATTCCAACTACTTTTTAATATGAAGCCGTCTGAAAAGCAAGAGGGCTCACTCATCACACATCAGAACACACATTCTGCTGCCAAAAAGCACTAAATACAGAGATTTCCCCTAAAAGTTTACATCATATTTCCAGCTCCTTGGAAAAATTTCTTCAGAACAGAGTTTTGGTGGGTTTTTTGGTTAAGAAACTACTTAAAGGTTTCTGCAATGGAATTATTATGGTGCCCACAAAAAGCATTAAAGAGGAACTGGGCTCAGGGAGACAGAACTGGAAGATTTCATCACTCTGGTTTGCAAAGCGTTTGATACCAAACCATTTGTCTCAGTACAAGAGCTGAGAAGTATGAACATTTTAATAATATGAAAAATGGTAGAAGTTATTTCAAATGAAGATTAAATCTTAAAAAAAAAATCCTCTGCACGACACGGGTCAGTTCACTAAATTAGGTGAGCGCATGAAAAGCATTAAATCGTACTGCAAATGTTATCTTAAAGCATATTCAAACCACCCATCTCTGGATGCTTGAGGAGCAGGAGGCACCTGGACCACCCTGCTGTCCTGATCTCTGCCCTACGCTGGCTAACAACATCCCCCATACTTGAGCAATGTTTTCACTCTGTTCAGAATTTAAAATACCACAGAGTGATTGCAGTATTTTGTGGGACTTAATTATGACGCCATCCACAATCTTTCAGAATTACACAAGCTCACATGTTTCCCGGGGAGGAGAAGGAATTCCAGGATATCATCTATTTTCTGCTTAACAAGATACCAAAATATATGTATCAAAAGTTCTCATGCTATTCATGAAGGATATTTGAAATACTTGGCATATTTTTAATGAAGCTTTCAGTCCATTCCAGGTTTCAATGAAAGTGGTGAAGTTAGTGGATTTATTGTAATGTTCTATTCTGCCTTATATCTACCTTTATTTTTTTTCCCTTCCTTACTCACAGAGTCTAAGCTCTAAGAAGATGGAAGGAGCACAAACAATCTGGTAATCTGAAGCAGTTATTTAAACAGAAAAGCAATAGCTGTTCAAGAGTTCCAAAACCTACACATTTTTTCCCATTTTTTATCCATTTTTTTCCATAAGTAACTACTTAAATTACATTTACTCTTGAAAACAAAACAAAATTCCCAGTCCTTGATATGCTGCAGGATTCTTGCTGGGATGTCACTGAGGATTAACAGCATAGTTTCTCCTTCTCTCATTTCCAGCTGTCTCCTACCCTTTCTGACTACCACACTAGAACATAAGGCATCACCTAACAACATTGACTTCTCCACCTCTCACAAAGGGAGAGACATTGCACATAGAGATTCAGTCTGCATGCACAGCACTTGCTAGTGTTACCACCAACCCTGTACACATACCAGTGTGCACATGCATGCTCACTTGTGCAAATATGCATGTGCGCTGTCAGTAAAGAGGAGGAGTATGAAAATGTGCATTACCATTTTCATTACCACATCTAAATTAAACTTCAACCAATTTCTCTATACGGATCAATGCGATTGCTTTTATATATGTATTTTACTTCAAAAAACATACCTGTGAGATATAACCAGGAGGCACATGAATAGGGGGAATGGATCCATTGGGTGACATCATGGGAACCTCTGCTGGTCCTAAGAGAAAGGGAGAAATAAGTTATCGGGTTTTTTCAGTTAAAAAAAAAAAGCATAATTTCTCAAAAAGACTAAAAATAGCTTCATTTTTGAAGCCTGCAATAACAAAATGAGCAGCTCTGCTTATTTCTGGTATACGGAAAATGCCTTGTGCCATCATTCTGAGAATAAGATCATTGTTGAACAACTTTACCATATATTCTGTTGAAATAATATTTTCATCATAAACCAGCTAAAACACAGAGTTTATATTACCCACCGATCAACTTATACAGCATTAAGCAGTAACACAATATGTCCTTTAGCAGACCACAATTCCTATACTGAAATCTGGTTAAGTTATTCTTGTCAAAAGCATGGGAACAGAGAACAAAGCAGAAACTGTGCAGCTTGGAATTAGGCAGCTCCCAAGGAAAGCGTCCAATTGTAGCAAAAAAAAAAAAATCACATATGTGAAAAACTATCTATCCATTTAAGAATGCACAAAGACCAAATTCATTATCTCAGCTATTCAGACTAACCTTGGAATGTGGTTATACAAGCAAGCAGCTTATGGTTTCCACTCTGAAATCCAGCCATGAACATGCAAGTTCCATTTTGAGGCACTTAGTACAAGTATAACAAAGCAAGTGCCATAATCATTCAACTTTGCAAACAGAACCTCACAGCTAAAAGAAAGCGTCGAGATAAAAAGGAAATAATTTACTCAATTGCTCACTGATTCAGCCATTAAAATCGGGAACATCATGCAGAGCATTCAATAAAATTAAACTCCCAAATCCCAGACAAATGTTGCAATGAAATTTCACTGCTTTGGGGGGGAAAAAAATTCATTACTTCTTTATTACATATTAAAATATTTACCCTAACATGTTAGTTACCCCATTTCCTACAGGCTAAAAAATACCCATGGTCAAACTCTTAAGAAGAGCTCAGAGAACTCTGCACCTTGCTGCTGTCAGCAGAATTTCACCTTTGATTAACAATATGTAAAATAACTTAATAACTCTATCTGATGAAGAAGCCACCTAACATCTCCCAGCTGTATCACATTCTAGGTAAGGCAGCTAAACACAAACACCAAAGCCTTCAGGCACGGATGAGATGTAATGGGGTTTAGGAGCCACTGCTCCTAAAGTTTAGATAGATCAAACAAAATCATCAACAGCAAAGTTCACCACAGTCTGCTGTTTGATACCAGCAAAACCTGTCCACATTAACGAGGTCATTCCCTCTTTTTATACTCAGGTTGCTTATCTTACAATAAGCAGGACTTCTCACCATCTCAAAATGTAAGTTACAGGATTCCACCCGAGTTATTTATATCTCCTCTGATCTTGGTTCATTTTCTCTAACCAGCTATTTACAGTCTAATCAGAACACAGGTTTTTACTAGTTACTTCTAGATTTGATGCATGGTAATTTATCACATGGAAATTCCCAAGTTTAATTTAAAAGAAGTAATTTTAGGTGTGTGGTTCAGTTGCTCTTTGTACTTCCCTATACTTAACTCTGCAGGGAACTTCACCTTTACTATGGCCCTAACAAGATAAAAGTCATTACTTCACTTTCTAATTCAGCTCATACAGTTTTTTTTTCCTCCACCTTCTTCTACAGCTCGTTCAATGTTATTCGTCTCCTCAGACAGTCAATAATCTTAGTGTGAATGAAAAAAAGAATCAGCACGAGTAGTCAGCAATTATTAGGGGTGGGTGGTAGTTGTCATCTAAATAGCTTTGTTTAAATCCATCAAAAATATGAAGCAACAATTGGTTCAGAAGGAACTTTACAGCAATGTTGCTTGAGTAAATGCGTTTTCCCTATAAAAAAAACTCTGCAAATTTATTTTCAGTAATATGGGGTTTTTATTTCTCTCTCAATCTGCTTTGGTTTATACCCACTGCCAAGCTTCACTCCACTGAAAGTCAGACAGTATATTGACATGCAACAATCGATACCAGCAAACACATAATGATGCTTTTGATACAGGGTGGGACTCAGTCCATACTCAATTATTTAATGTTGTCCAGTTCATTAGGGTGGCACATGCCTGAGATTAGGTAAAATAAATAGTCAATATTGGTATAAGATTCATTCCTTGTCAGCGATTTCTCAAACCTGAAAAACTGCAAGAAAGTCTTTATTTTATAAAAAAAATCCGGTGCTAACCATTTCAGTAGACAATACTTAAAACATTACACAGAAATGCTGCTTAAGAGAATAAAGCTTTAATGTTTAACCTGTTTCAGCCCTTCACAAAACCACTGTTTCCTTATAGTTGTATGGGCCCTAGCCAGTCTTTCTCAGAAATAGCTACTCTGATGGGAAATAAATTTAAAAATGGAATAGCTTTGGAGTTTCTACATACAGACGAGACAGTCTTTATATGACAACTGAGAAACACTTCATTCAGCAAGCCTCCTATCCGTCCTTCTAAAACGTGTGCCAATTGCTCATCTGGAGCAGTGATCTACTTGCATGAAGAAATCAAACTCCCAAACCAATACTGTTGATTGTAACACTTCCATTCCAATAAAAAAAATAAATTGTGTTTTATCATCAAAATGTGCACCATGCAAGATGATTCTTAACCTTGGGTATGACCCACAAACTGTTAAAGTCATTTGGATAACACGTTTTAAAAGAATGACAGCCTAGTGATTTGCAGATAGATTTTGTTTCCAGTGCTTTGATTTCAAGGCGCGCCAAATGACTTTAGCATACATTATTTCATCTCTCTCATCAATGGTATCAAAACAATTTGAAATGGAAAGGAGTAAAACACAGACCCCCATCTCCACAACACCACACGTCCAAAGACTATTCCTGCTGTGAAACCACTCCCCAGTTAACACTAAAAGAAAATCAAAACTTTGGTGAGGGATGTGTGAGAATATTTTTGGTTATGTCAAATATTTTTAAACTGTTAAAAATTAGACATTTAGAGAAGGATGTTCCTCAGTTACTTGTATCCACAGGATGGATATAAGTAATGCATCCTCTAAGGAATTAGAGCTTTACAAGTTTTAATTGAAGTTCACGGTTCAATACAAAAATTAATTTAAATGAGGAAGAGTCAGGCCATTCTAACACAGATGCTGTACACTGAAATAAGTTTGCTTTAATACTTTTTGAACCTGTTAACAAACCAAGGCTGTCTCCTGGGTTCATAATGAAACCAAGCCAGCAGAACTTTGGCCATCTCCACTGACAAGCAAGCAGCCAAATTCCACCCTGAGCTCCAACACCACAGAGCACCTCCATCAGTTACTGGGCTGCCTCAGAATGCTGAGGCTGGCTCCATCCAAAACGTAGGTGCAAGGAAATTACTCCCCCTCTAAAGTAAGAGAAAAAGCAGAGGAGCCACCCAGCTGAAGGCAATGAAGCCCATCAGCCAAGCAGGTAACAGGCCACTCTTGTCTCCAGCTGCAAGAGCACCGATTTTTCATATTTCTAACACATATTAACGATTAAGGGACAGTAAAAGAGGCAACTCATTCTCATAATGTGGCAGAGCTAATTAACAGCTTGACACCCCAGTATAAGCCTGTCCTCCTCTTCCAAGCCACATGCTCCATTCTCCAGTGATGCTGTGTCATGCCTGGGACAGCATAGGAGCTAATTATTTTAACCATTTTAGATGACAAAAAAAGTTTGGCAAATCTACTGCCTTTAAAAAAACACCTGCACATGTAGTTTAACAAAATCCTGCACCTGGGTTGGGGCAATCCTCTGGTTCAATACAGGCTGGGGGATGAAGGAATTGAGAGCAGCCCTGTGGAGAAGAACTTGGAGTCGCTGGTGGATGAAAAACTGGACATGAGCCAACAGCATACACTTGCAGCCCAGCAGTCAACCGTATCGTGGGCTGCATCGAAAGAAGCAGGACCAGCAGGCTGAGGGAGCTGATTCTGCTCCTCTACTCTGCTATGGTGAGACCTCATTTGGAGAACTGTGCTCAATTCTGGAGTCCTCAGCAGAGGAATGACATGGAGCTGTTGGAACAGGTCCAGAGGAGGGCCACAAAAGTGATCAGAGGGCTGGAACACCTGCCCTGTCAGGAAAGACTGAGAGCACTGCGTTTGTCTAAGCTGAAGGAGAGAAGGCTCTAGGAGAACTCACTGTGGCCTTTCAGTACTTAAAGGGATAAAGGGAGCCTACAAGGAAAAATGGAGACAAACTTTTTAGCAGTCATGATAGGACAAGGGATAATTGTTCTAAACTAAGAGGGGAGATTCAGACTAAATGTGAGGAAGAAAATTTTTACAAGTGTGGTGAAACGCTGGCACAGGTTGCTCAGGGAGGTGGTGGAAGCCCCTTCTCTGGAAAAATTGAAAGTCAGGNTCATTGTGGCCTTTCAGTACTTAAAGGGATAAAGGGAGCCTACAAGGAAAAATGGAGACAAACTTCTTAGCAGCGTCTGTTGTGATAGGACAAGGGATAATTGCTCTAAACTAAGAGGAGAGATTCAGACTAAATGTAAGGAAGAAAATTTTTACAAGTGTGGTGAAACGCTGGCACAGGTTGCTCAGGGAGGTGGTGGAAGCCCCTTCTCTGGAAAAATTGAAAGTCAGGTTGAACAGGGCTCTGAGCCCTAGCTAAAGCTGTCCCTGCTCACTGCAGGGGGGTTGGACTAGATGACCTATAATGGTCCCTTCCAACCCAAACCATTCTATGATACAATTGAACCATACTATGAACAATTATTCTATTTCTTCTTGTATCATGGTACATCATGTGAAGCTGCATGTTACAGCAAGTCTCCCTCCCATCTCTGTCTCCCACTTGCCCTGCCATGAGGACGCTTTAATCAGAGATTGTCATTTTTTTTCTGCCCATTTCTTTTCCTTCAGGAATCATATCACAATTTTCTTCAGGAACTTCTGTCCCAGGATTTTCAAGGCTAATTGTAGCCTTGGTTGCAATCCATTACACTTCCAAAATTCTTCTATAAAACCAGCACTGGAATGAATAAGTATTCCTTTTTCTTGTTCCTAAGTGACCTTTTATGAATGCATTAAAGATTGCTTTGGTCTAATCAGGTTTTTCTGCTTAAACTATAGAAGCCAAAATTCGTATTTCAATTTCTCCAGCTATAGAAACTCATCTTTCCTATTTCTTTCTTTTCACACTATAGGGCAAAGTAGTAATTTTAATATTTTCCTTTCCTTATCGCTTACAGAATATTTCCTTTCTCTTTTTGTTACTAAATTATGTCCACTCTAGAATATTTTTCACATCCAGCACCAGTATGTGGGCATATGCTCTTCTCTGTTTCTACTGACTATTTTGCATAGCTTATTCCTAACAGCAAAGCCTCCCCGGCTTTGTTATGAAGTTACCATTCTGAAAGCCGTTTGTGAAAACTCTCTGAAAATCAGAAATTTCTCAGCCCTATTTTGAGCAAAGACACCATTTCACACTGCAATACCTGCATCAGCAAAGAAACAAGATGAAATGTAGTGAGTTAGACACTTTGACATTTAAGACTCCTGCACATTTTAATAACAAGAACCTACTACACTAGCTAGGTAGAAAATTAAATCCAGCCAGATAAATGCATTATATTTTATAAAGCTTTAAAGTTATATGTAATCCATTAAAAAAATTGCTTCCCTCTGATTCACAGCAAAACTGGTATCACATCTTCCACTACTAAATCTGCTTCTCTGGAACTAAAACTATGGAGCAAGAGGTGTGACAGAATGAAAAGGAAAGATAATTAAAGGGCAAATTGGCCTGCTTTGCTAAAACAAATGACCCAGGGCTTGCTGACCTTGGCCAAGACCCAAGGGTTTGCTTTTTCACATGGATGAGCAGCTGTTCCGGAACAATTTCCTCAATGAAATAAGCACAAACAGGCTCCCTGTCGCTGTCAAGCACACGTGTCCTCTCCCTCCACTTGGTTATTCTCAAAGCAGCTTACAGACCAAACAAGGTGATGACAAGGAAAACAAAAACCCCCAAAAATCTGGATTTTCCCATTCATCTTCCTTCCTTTGCAGCAGAAGTGCAGCAAGCATTTTCCTGGCCCTTCGGCCACAGTCCAAAACTGCTTCCTGGCATAAGCTAACACTTTTGTATCAGACCACTTTATAAAAACCTTTAAAGCAAGATGGGAAGTTTTCACAGAAATATTACCACAATTTTGGGCTATGATCTCTCCCAGACAACAGCTAACTGAGCTGCTGACTGAACCCTGCTCACGTATGGTAAAAGGTGGAGGAAGAGTCAACTCCCAGGTTTCTACTTAAGTTACCAGGATGCAGGATCTTAACTTGCCATTGATCAAGACCCGAATATTTTATGCTTAGACAAGCATAAATTTGTAGATTAAAGCAACACCATGTTAGGGAGAAAAAAAGTAGCTGCTTTTACAATACAGTACTTGAAGGAGTAAAATGTCAGCAAAAAAACCCCAAACATTTAGAGATGTTTGAAATGTCAGAAAAAAATCCCACTTATGCCACATTCCACCTGCCACAGCTGATTAAAGTTGGAAAAATAACATCAATACAGCTTATCAAGCCATAGTGTTAACGAGAGCATCCAGGACCTGGCCATCCCCATGGCACCAGTTCATGCCTGAAGAAGGCAGTATGGAGTGAGTTTTGCACTGCTTTATCTATACATACTTGTTGATTTTTTAAAAGACAACCTCATCAACATCTAAGGATGTGAACAAAAGGACATCTACCACATGGCCATTCACACTGCCTGGCACCTCAACTGTATATTTTCTATTCAGATCATAGTTTAGTTGCATGAAGCAATTCTTTCACCTTGTAAGTAGAGTACAAAAGCATCACTAATCCCCCCCAAGCTTAACAGAAATGCATCCATGGATTTGAAATAATCTCGGGTTCCACATTAAATGACAACTTAAATGCAAATGAAACACCCAAAACAAAGTATTAGCCTGAAGTCTCTTGCATCAGCATGGCTGAGCTATTGAACACAGCTAACTTCATCTGTACATACAAACACAGGATTTAAAAGTAGAGATGGAAGCACTTTTGATGTAGGTAAAATGCGTTTCTTAAACTCCTCTGCAACTTCTATGACAGCCTTCTGTTTTTTCAACATCCTTTTAAGTCCTGTGACTACACTGGAAGTCACAAATTTTAGCAGTCCTTTACCATCACAGATTATCAAGGCAACATGTTGTAAGCATTTAAAAAATAATTTAAGTTGTAAAAAAATACACCGTATCTCCAAGTTCTGGTGCATTATCATTAATATTAACCTGCAAATGATGTATGTTTGACCTACATCTTCAGTACTCAAAGCCACAGGCCCTACAACAATATTCAGTCTACAGTCTGGGTTTTAATGATATTTTGAGCATGTGCAGACAAACTCATTCAACCAAATATCCAATCAGAATACAGAGAATTCTGTGCCAATTGCATCAAGCAGACAACTCCTGGAGCATTTGCTGGCTTATTTACATGACAGCACCTTTGCTGACACTCAAGGCCCTTGAAAATGGTTTATTTTACCTGTGTTCGCTACTTGACCTGCTACACACGACAGGAGGCTCAAGTACATTCAATCTGTAGTTAAAACAACAGCACTCCACGCTTTAAGGTAAGAATCAAGAGATTCCTACCCAGCAGCATGATCTTTTGCGACTGTCTCCCAGATGTTGCGTTCTTGTTTGGGGCATATTCTAGAAATCATGCAGTAACACATAAAAACAGGAAATGAACTAAAATATATCAGTTGCACTGAACATGCCCTGTCCAAAGACGCCCCAGTAGTACAAGCTGTTACACAGAGGCAGTATTGCATCTAGAATTGAAGAGGAAGCTAGCTTATATACGCATTTTTGGCACTGTGAATTAGTAGATTTCCAAACTCAAAACATTTGACATTTCAAACATTAAGTGCCTTGCATTTTGAGATACTTACTCTGAGAGCATTAAAAATAGTCCCATTCCTCCCCTGAAAGACTTCACATGCCATCCGGCACCTTGTTTTTTTGATTGATCACACTTCACTAATTTAATAAGTGTAGGAGAGTCCATATGAGATCAATAGGTTGCTTTAATAACCTGGCACATTGTCCCCTTGTGCATCAATAGCTTCCCCTACTATGGGAGGCTGGAAGAGGAGCAGGAAGCATCTGGGAACAAGGACCTGGTCCCACAGCACAAGGCTGTCCTACACCAGAACAGAGCACTACTAATCTTGATTTGCAGCAGAGATGATTAAGCTCATACGCTGCAAGAAACTTGGACCATCTAAAACTCACTGAAGTATATAGAAAAACTTAAAGAAGTGTACTTGTTCAGCCACGGCAAAGGGAGATGGATGGTTTCTTGCTGCTGTTGTTCTACATTCTCAGGTGGGGTTTGTTTCTTTTTTAAAATAAGGACCAAATTTCAATTTTTGGGCAACATTTTGGAGTGGAACATTTTCTTGTTGTTGTTTTGAATAAAAGTCGAGTAATTTGCTGTCCCAATCTGAAAAAACAAGTTGGATTCTTCTACTAAAATAAACCTTTTCTGATGGTTGGCTCATCAGTCGCTACTGCAAAAACACTTGCAAAGAGTATGTTGCAATACTTCAAGCATTGAAAATAAGCATATTCCCATGGCAATTCAGCAGATGGGCTACAGATCATAAATCATAGATGTCTAGACTAAAACACAAGAGACAAACATCTGTCTAAAATCAGTTGACTTGAATGGCAAATACCGTTAAATAAATTAGGACTATGTTGGAAACAAATAGAACAACCAGCTACACTGAAAACATCTGAGATTAATCCATTAGCACACAAGCCACAACACAATAATCTGAAACTGAGGCACATTAATTTCATGATGAACATTAGCCCAAGATGACATCCCAACATCTGAAGCAGAAACACAAAAGCATTTCTATGACCCAGCACCATGCTACCCCACAAGGACTCACGAATCCATCCCCAGAACATCTGGCTGGAGTGAGGTTGTTATTCTCCTCGCTTCACAAGTAAAACTGTAGGACAAAGAAATGAAATGCCTGATGCAGGGTCACGCAGGAAGTTTGTGGGAACATAACTGGATACAAACCCAGAATAGAGTTTAGGTCATAAGACAATACTTAAGTCTGAAATAAATGTTTGGACTGTTAAAGACTTGTAGGTTATCACATAGAAAAATAGTTTGTTTTTTCTCCTGAGGGGCCAGCAGGGTTAAGGGGAAGTCTTACTCATACCTACTAACTTTTTTTCCTTCAATGAACAGTGAGGAACAGCACTACCAAGAAAGGTTAGAGAGAAGAGATGTTGCACAGAAAACAGCAGGGCTTTGAAGGAGTCTCCTAGAGACTGTATAGCTGAATTCAGAAGTGGGAGAAACTCAAATAACTTATTGCCAACCATGCAAACGATAGGAAATCTCTGTCAGTATCAGGCTTCATTTAAGAATCAAAAGTCTCATGCTGTCCAAGTTTTGATACTGGTAAAGCTTTGAACAGTAATACAAGGATCAGCATCCTCCAGATATGTCTACACCTCTGCAAATGAGCTTCCCCCCAGACCTATATAACCACCACACTAACTTCTAAATAGAACTCAGTTTTAGGGGAAACTGATATCACAAAATAAGAATTATTTCTTTTGGCACCAGATACTAACAACATTTTCAGTTACCTCCTACAGCACACTATTTGCCTGATTGTTATCAGAGGTTATTTATTTGTGGAAAGACAAACAAAAAACTAAAGGACATCCTAAGGGACAGAAATTCAACTGTGGACATAATTTTGCCTTTGCAATGTCAAAAGAGTTCTTCAACACACTCTAGTGATGCCACTGCTTTTTGGGGAGTATGCGCACATGTGTCAGCATTCTGGCACATTTGTAAAATGGCATTCACTTGCAAAAAGTTTTGTTCCTTCCAACAGGTTTATACAAATGTGAAATAATCTGCTTTGAGCATAAATTCCATTAAAGGTAGTGATAATTATACAACATCCCTTTCCTGCAGCAATAAAAGAAAATGCTTCAATTATTCATAACATAATTATTGCATTTCCATGGCAACATCAAAAGGTCTGTACAATCAGCAGCAGACCCCAAACCTAGCCAACAATAAAGTTAGACAGTAAACTCCACCTGCCCCAAACAAGGCGGTAATTAGGTGTTGGCTTTTCTTTACTTGTCCTCCCACAGTGAGAAATACCATCCAGCAGTGAAAATTAAAGCAAACTCCCCCCACCTAGAACTGACACACTGCCACCAGTCATCATGACAAGGGCTGATGAGTTTTGTTCCTGACATGTTTGGATCCTGGACTTCAGTGAATCATCTAAAATTCTCAAATGTAATGTGCTTTTCAAAAACATAGCAATTAATATCCACCTGCCACAAACAAGCACTCCATTACATGGGGGCGAGGAGGGAAGGAGAATCATCAATACGATTAGCGCTCCAGCATGCGTGGACTATATTGTGAGACTGTACTTAACTGCCATCTTCCTGAGTAGGTGCACATTTTACACATATAAACATACAGCAAGGCTTAAAATCAAATGTAAAGATATTAAATATTTTGTGCCTCTCTGCTGGGAGTTATTACAGTTTTGCATGTACACCAGAGTAACTTGGGAAAAAAAACACAAGCTAAAATTCCAAGTGTGACAACCAGTGCAGGGCTCAGATGCCCTCGACAAGCCCATGGGTTTCCCAGCTGAACTTTACTCACACCACAGAGAAAGTAAACTCTTCCTTCACAGTGGTTCTGTAATCCTGATGCAGCTCGTTAAGAATTAAAGAATAAAAAGATACATCTTAAGTAGAGAAGCCTCAACTAGAATATCATTCTCTAGGTCAGCAAGTGTGGCATACAAATAAACGGGAGCTGCCAGAGCACAGCTCTCCTCCCCTGGGAGAACCGACGTCACCTGAGCCTCTCCCAACTGATGTTGCCTAGTTTCTTCTTCAGCATCTCAAGTGACTGAAGCTCCACAAAGTTCTCAGCTGTATCTTCTCTTGCTTACTTGCATTTCTGTTCCAAGTGTTTCCAACTTCAATATCTTTCCCCTAAAATTCTGCCTTGTTATTTCTCCATCCATGATAGCAGATGAAGGAAACTTACATTATTTTCTTCCCAACAATCTTTTTATGAAAGCCCCCACATGTCCCTAGTCTCCCTTGAGCCTGTGCTTCCACAGACCAAACCAACTCCATTTTTCAAAGCTCAGGTTTACAGCTCCCCATTTCTCTTTGCTGTTATGGGCAAAAACTCTTTTAGTCCAGCCAAACTAAAACAAAGCTGCCCAACTCCTACCACAAAGCCCAGGAGAGCCACCTGAACCCCAGTGAGGCACAACAAGCTGCTTACACTGACTTTGGTTTCTCCTTACCTCTTCTATTCCAACAAACTCTGCAGTCTCTCGGCTGTCCCTAAGAAGGCACTACCTTGCTTGACTGCCTGCTTTCACTTATAAACACTAAAGGTGAGGAGGAAGGCTGTGACTCATCCAGGTTATGTTTGCAGGGCTCCGTCATCCTCCCCTCGTTTTCACTTCATTTCTCATATTTCTAAGCTTAGCCACTGCAAGGGGCACATTAATTGTGTTGTGTTTTAAAACATGCCTCTTGGCTAATGACAGCATTATATCCTTCAAAAAATAAACCATAAAGTCTTATTTTCCTGTGTACCCAAACGAACAATCCAAATCACATAGCATGACATAACGGGGAGAATTAGACTTCTCTCTTTCTACGTAAATTAACTGCTGATGAGAAATAAATATTGCATAATTAACTAGATTTTTCTAATTATTAAAATAACAGTTCTAACTTCTTTTTTTTTAAAAGAATTGATCAATGTCAGTTTCTCTATAGCACATCTGAAATATTCTGAATTTTCAAATACAATGAAGGGAGTTTCTTGTTGGCTACAGCACTCATGAAACTAATTTACTATCCAAAACATTCATCATGCAGTCTGATATGGGTTAAACCCCCTTTGTCCTTCAGGGGAATAAGCATTCCAACTGGCCATCGCACTTCAGGTATTTATCGCTGAGGAATTTTTAGGGGGAAAAACATACAGCTTGGTACAAAACAGAGGCTATTCTTAAAGTTACCAAACTTATAAGCAAATAAGTCATCTTTTCTATCGTTCCCATATCTTCAGTGCATCCATCTCAGCAGAGGAAGAAAAGCCCTGCCTTGCAGGAGTGTGGCTGGTGCGTCTCCCTCCCCTCAGAAGGCTTCATGGGTGCAGTTGTGTTGGAATATTCTCATTGCTGGGGCCCTTCCCAGGCTAATGACGTTCCCAGAGGGATTACCCTGGCACAACAGAGCCCACCATGACAACTCCACCCACAGGGACTGGAATTTGCAGAAAGCAAGCGGGGTCGGGAGAGAAGGGATTTAGCCACTTTGCGACTATTCAAGGAATGCTCTTCATTTCCTCTTAACAATCTTTGGTTCAAAAAACATCTTTTGAATTATTTTAATTTCTTGATACTTCAATTCTGTTCTTGGGATCTAACATCTCAGTTAGTAAAGTGAATGAAGAATCAGAATTCTGTATTCTAGCATTTTCCTTACAAAACAAGGGAAGGGAGGGGACGTGGTAGTTAAAGAAAACACAAACAATTTTCAAAAGCCAGAATTCCAAGTCAGAGACATTTGGTCTCTGTGGCTGCAGGAGTACACGTGCTCACAAGGGCAAGGACTGTGTGTGCCCAGAGAGAAGTGGGGAACACAGTAGCCTTGACTTAATCTGATTTATCAAAACACAAATCTTAACTGCTTTGTTTCATTTATTTTTGAATACTAAAAAAAATTTAAATCTATAAAGAAAAATCACTCCTCCAAGCATTTCTGTACCTAAACAATTATCAAATGCTCATGTTCTAAGATAGAAACCATAATTTCTGTTGAACAGGCATTTCCATGCCCCCAAAATGCATGCAATTCAACTGTGTGACTTGTGTGTTGTATCCACAACCAAAGCGGTTCTTCATCAAAAGGAGGAAGAAATCCTTTCTTTGGCATATTATTTCTTTCCCGTCTCCTTGCTTCCATCCACGCCATCCCTGGAAAGCTCTTCCAACTCAGTGGAAGGAGAAAAGGATGAAAAGCTAAAACAAATGAAATGCATCTTACTGTGAGGTCTATACAATATATACTGTCCTAGCACTCTGCCTTGGAGAGCCTGTGACTACCCAAGCCTCCAGGTCTGCCCCTGGGATGCTCACACCACGGTCAGGCTGATGTTGCCTTTGGCAGATCCTGCAGCACTGGATGTTCCTCCATCTGAACCCATTCCCCAACCCTTCAGTTGCTCCAAACCCAACTGCTTATGGGGTCAAGCAGTGAATGGCATCTTTCTTCTCACTAAATGTTTTCAGTGATTCCATCCATCAGGCAGCACTGTCAACAATGGCACGGGCGATGAAAGGACAGGAATACCTGGAGTCAGTATTGCTGCAAATTCAACAGTATTTGTCTAAGAGCAAGGAAAATGACTCACTGGGTCATAGGAGTTTGTGTATTAGCCCTCCCAACACACAATCAAAAAAAAAGTAATGAAAACAATTTGTCCTAGTGACTCAGAATCTCCATTGCTTGAAGAAAGCTCTGCTTCTGTAACACTGCATTGCTCTGGCTTCAGATCTATTCTCATGGGTCTCAGGCTTGTGACTCAATTGTTTTCCCTTGTATTTGCTCATGCAGTTACCCATCAAGTATTACTGGAATTTGCATGCATTGCAGGGTCTGACTAAAAAGAAAATAAACTAGAAAAATTAATATCACTAGAGAACATTAAAAAAATTAACCTTGCTATTTTCCTTGGAAGTCTCCAGACGTTAGAACTCCTCAACCCTTCTAGTTAACAACTGCATTGTTTAGCACAAGCCTTTCTAATGTTAAGACTGCAGTGATGCTTAGCAACTGTTTTGGAGGTATCAGGAGAAAAAAACCCCAATCTGGAGAAATATGCCTCATGCACCAGCTACTGTATTGGCTCAGAGTGTTTTAACAGGTTAACTTCATTATGTCAAACTCAGAGCAGCTTTACTTAACTTCTTTCTCACTTCTAAGACTGATGCTTTTATTTCAGACCTAGAAATGGGTTTCCATCCCAGAAAGATGATGCATTCAGAAAGAAGTACTTCAAGCCACAAACATGTCTGTCTTCAATAAGCTTCTTGTCTTTATTTACAGCATCCCCTAATACCTAATGCAGTGGCATTTTTTCAAAAGCAAAAATTCAAGTTTTGACCACGAGCTCCTCATCTCCTTTCCTTTCTGCTGAAAAATGAGGTAGCCAGTGAAGTTTGTGTTGTGTACTCACACTCCTGGACTCCAAATATCATGTCCAGGGTACCTAAGCCCTTGAAGGCAAGTTAGCCCTTGATTTATAGGCAATACCACTGTTTGCCATTATTTTTAGCCAGAGAAACTGAAAATGCTGATATGTTGAATATTTAATGTTGAACCCCAGATATGAGCTAGCAGAACAGCCCAGCACAACAAAATTAGTCACCTACTTTATTTGCCAGGAGAAACCTTAGCACCAAAAAATAATTTTTGCACATAACAGTATTAAAGAATCCCTAAATCCCATCACACTACCTTGTGAGCGTTAACATTCCCTTTTACATGGGAGCACAACAAAGAAGAGTAACTACCAGATACTGCCACATCAACAGCATGAGAATTGGGAAAAGAAAGAAATAGTAGCGATGCTCAACTGTAACCATTAAGTCACCCTCTCTCAATATGTAAAATTCCGTAAGTCATATAACAATCCAAAGCCACAGTAAAAGAAAACAAGTTAAAGAATTCTCTGAAAAATGTGGTTTGTCACTCTGCCTTTTGCCCTGCATCTGAGTTACATTAAACCAATAGAGTTTTCATGAGGGAAATCATATTTCCTAAAATCTTTGCTGTATCAGCTGTTTTGAAATATTGTTCCATACCATATGTTTTAAGGATTCACCTTGTTTCTCCCTCTCATTCCTATATGTCTGTGCAGAGAAATAGATGTACTTGTACATGCTTATACTGGCATATGTGAGATTAAACAAATAATTCTAAAAAATTAAGAACAGTGAAATTTTAACTCATAAATTTGTGGTCATAAAAGTTTTTCTTCTATCCCATGCAATAATATTCTAGCCACACCTAAGTGACATTCGGGAAGACATAAAATGTCCTACAATAATCCATTTAGAAAAATGGTTACAGAGATTGCATGCATAGCAAAGTTTTCACTTTTCTAACATTCATCCAAACCACAGGATATCACCAAATCAGGAGAAATCAGTAGGCAGAGACTTTCAAGCAAGTTTAAAGCTTTCCAGCAAAGGTTTTCATATAGAAAACACAAATTCAACAGAATCAAACTATTTCACAGGAAAACTCTGATAACATTCTTTCATGAGAGCCAGGCAGGTTTTCAGTTGACAGTCACTAGTTGCCACATCTGCTCTGCCATTGGCTACCAGAAATTTAGAAGATATGACAAGCTGAAGACACTTCCTAAGACCCTTGTGCACCTATGACAGCAAATGTGTGGCCAATGGAGGGGAACCGCTTGCCTTCAGGAGGTCAGTCTTTGCACAATATGTGTTGTTACTGTCTCTACAGCTGGCACCTACTGCAGGAGCTACATCTAGGGTCCACAAGTCCACAAGTGTCATTCTGTATTAGCTCGTGGCACAAGATACGTGGGGATAATTCATAAACTTACGTGCAGTGACATTTCAAGCTTAGCGCATTTTTTCCTACAAAGGCCAGATACAAATGGAATTTTGGTAGTATGTGGCCACAACTAAACACTTTCTTGTTGGCTGCTCTGCTTTAAAATTTGTTTCTGATTATCAAGACATACATGGCAAAAGATAAGACATAATTTGGTAAAATGTTACAGCAATTTAAGTTCTCATGCTTTACAATGAATAGAAGTTTAAGATAAATGGAAGTTTCTTAACAGTTATGGATATTTTATATCCCAAAACACTATGCTGGATCCATTTACAGGTATTTTGTAGAACTGTGCACCATACTAGGATATTTTATCAACATCTGGTAGTACAGTAAACTATGCAAACCTCAGGGAGTGAATTAACTTCCACCTACAATTTATAATATGCTGTGAAGAGCTTATAAACACTCAGATGTGGTTAATTTTTTCTTTTAAGTTTTCTCGCTATGAATGATTGACTACAGTTTATGTCAACGCTGTCTTGAGAATGAGCTGTCACTATAGAAACAGTGACAGCAGTAAAATCCTTCCTCCCTCTCCTGCACACAAAAGGCTAAGAACAAACACATTCTTGTTATTTCTTAGAGAGTGTGTGCACACTGTAAAGTTCTGAGCAGAACTCAGGAAGTTCAAGATTTTTCATCAGTTTTAAACCACATTTTTATTTCTAGCAACTTGTGCTCTTCACATCAGCTTTTCCTTCCATGTAAAAAGCTTTCTAACTCTGCAATTGCAAAATTGCTGGTGAAGCATTTTGAAAACAAAAATAGATGTGCAGTACACTTAAAGGAATTATAATCCATGTTTATTTAAGTTAGATCTAAATACAGTTAGGGAGTGGGAGAATGGGTCTTTGGGGGAAGGAAGTGAACAAGGGTGACATTTTACTGGTACTGCAAACAGCCTCAAGTTACTATACTACAAATTACAATTTTCAGACTAATTCACTTTATCGTATCATTTTATTGCACTATACAACTGAATATCAGATGCATAGAATTAAGTTTGTATAAAATACTCTAGTGTTAGATGAACCTGCACAGGTAATGGAGCAGTTCAGGCAAATGCTACTATAGAATCAGGAATCATTAGGGGAATTTTCTAATACAGAAGCATGTTTAAAAGCACAACTGAAGGCTTAGAAGATGAGCAGAATTATTTTGTAGGCACCATTTTAGTCTCTTAGAGGAGAGCTGCAGTGAACACACAGTGCCAGCAAATATTTTTTTTTCAAAATGAACTGAATGCTATGCTAAAAACATACATTTACTTCTTTTTTCCAAGAAGAAGTAGATACAGCAACATTTTATTGTAAAAAATAAAAGAACTAAAAACATAGCAACAAATGGTCAAAACCCCACTCCTTTGTAACTTCCTTCCCTTTCTGGACCCCTGCATCAAGGCAACGCTCTCATATGGTCACTAAAGGTTTTTTGACATTGCAGAAGGCTGAAAGGAATATTTCTCTCCCTCTCTCTCACATTCAGAAAGTCTGAGCACAAGAGGAGCTATTCAAGCCATGATAGAGTGCCTCACAGAGACTGCAATATGTTCCCAGTTGGCAAGCAGTGATCTGTTTGGACAGTGAGCCCAGCCATCCCCTCCACAAACGTCAGCATTCCTGCAACGCCGCGGCAAGGAGCACTGCGAGCCCTTGTCAAGGGCTCTCGCAACCCATCAGGTTAGGGCTCCAGGACAAACACCTCTTTGTGCTATGATTACAATTCAATAGGGTTTAAAAAACCAAAAACAAACAAACAAAAAAAAAGCTGTCTCCCTCCACTCGGCATTAGGTTTGATCCAAAAAATTATTCAAAAGCTGAAAAACAGGGAGGAAATACCACTGACCTATATTTAAGTGTATGTTTAGGAGTTTAAAGTTTTGAACAATATTGCAAATCAGTCTTTGGATACTTACAGGCTCCTCATGCAATGGCTTTCTGAATGTTAACAAAGCAACAAATAAATATCATCAAGATACAAACAATACCAGTGTGATTGCAAGTTAGCAGTGGATAAAAAAAACTAAAATATCACTCGTGGCCAAAGCAACAGTGAGCTGCAGTTTTTATACTATATCACGAGTCCATGGTGGGAGTCTTCCCTAGATCTGTAGATGCACACAGAGCTCCTATCTCTCCTGATCACATCTGCTTTGCAGTCAAGCAGAGGAGGTATTTATACACACTTGTCAGACTCCCATCAGCCGGGGGTTAGAAGCACCCATTCTGGCAGGGGTAAAGGCTTCAAGTCTGCATCTTCATGTCTGTATTCCCTTCCCTTTGCTCCACCCCACTACATTCCTATAGGAATGTATCAGGGCTTCATCATGATCTGTGGCTATACATCAGCTCCTGCAGCAGAAAGCTGAGAAGTCTCTCTAATATAAAGTGACTCTGACATACAGCACCAGGACTCCAAGCAATCAATGGAAGTAATTAGCTTTCTTGGCTGATGGGCACTTTATCCTAACTATTGCTGTTTTGCACTTGTGGAATTCATTAGCACTACCCTAACAGAGAGACCTGCAACTTCCACGTACTTAATCAAACATCCTGCTTTGAATAGACTCATGTAGTGGCAGATTCAGTAAGAAAAAGAAAATCAAAACTACAAAATTACTCAAGAAAAGCACTATTTGAACATGTAGGTTATGCTATAAAGTCAAATAGTCAGTCCTCCTCTCCTTACTCCCATCTCCTGTCCTGAATCTGACATTTGTCCCAAGTGCATTTAGTAGTGGGGCTGGAGGTAGGCTTTTTGGTTTTGTAGTTTGTCTGTTGTTGGACTTGAGAATCGGAGAAATGAAGACACTAAAACCAGGAGAGGTTTTCTACTGTGCCATACCCCATTTCAGGAACAACTACCACCAGTCTCAATACAGCTATGTTTGATTCTATGGTATCAGATTAATCAATCCAAATTCTCCTTTGAAATCTCTGCTTCTGAACCTCTAGGTTTCCTCCTCCATTCTAGTTGTGCAGCATTAAATCTAACTTCTGCATTTAGGTCATTGCCCACTGTTGGCTTCCATCAGCTACAAACAGCAAAGGCAACTCATTCAGCTTGAGTACATTCAGTGCGCATGGTCTTTGGAGAAACAAGCTGTCAAAATTACAGATACCTCGAGCTCATAAATGTTTAACATTTCCCCCACTGCTACCTTGCCTGGGCTGAGTGAGATACAGCCACTCTCCAAGTGTGATGGACAGAGAGAGAGAAGGGACAGAAGGGACCTGAAGGTTACAGAGGCAAGTGTTCAACAAAAAGGGAGGAGGAGGGAGGGTTTAGAAGAGGAAACATAGACCTGGTAGAAGAGGAGACACAGTTTGAGGCACCTTCTCTTGAAATGCTTGACACACACATTCAATGAAGACACACAAATTACTTCTCTGAAGCTTCAAAAGGCATCATACACAGTAAGGAGGACAAGGAGAAGTAAAAGGGTAAATGAGAACCCTGAAACTCATACGATGTTTTCCATTTGCCTCCAGTTTCCAAGGTTGTTCACTGGCAGTGCCTGTTCTCTGAGGTATAGCCCTACACCCCTCAACAGAGCTTCATAAATGTTAGGTGAGCCCTGTATGAATGGGGGGGAAAAAAAAAAATCCATATTTACACTGCAATAATAAACTACTCACCATAAGCCTGAAAATGAAGCCCAGTGTAAGGGCTTTGTCTAAATGAGGGGCAGGGGAGTCTCTTTAAACATAAAGTACAACAAAATTATACCACAGAAACTCTGGGACATTATTCAAACCATCCACATGAGTAAAACATCCCACTTTTGCCAAGTTTTGTTCAAGCTGACTTCACATTTCTGCTTAAACAAACCTCAGGCAATACTGACATCATTTGTAGCATAGGCAGCATTTTATTTAAGCTTGAAATTTGAGGGTGTTGGGTAGATTACCAAATAAAGAGATGATTTTTCATCTACAGAATCTCAAGTGACCTGACTTCAAAGACTAGATTTAGACTTACTAAGCTAGTGAAAAACAAACATATTTAATCTCCACACTGACATTAAATTCAAACAGAAAATAAGTCTGGGAAAAGCCTTTTATCATCAGACTACTACACAGAAACAGGAGAAAGGAGAGGAAAAAATCCAAATCATGCTACATGAAGAGCCCCACAGCCAAGGTTACCTAGTTCCTTTCTTCCCGCTATCTTTTTCCAACCCATTTTACTTACCTCTTCTTCAAATGTTAAATTACGCTAAGCATCGAGCCTAGATTAATACATCTGAACACTGAACACTAAGAATTTACTCTAGAACAAATCCAGACCCAGACATTTAGATACATAAGCATCACCTAAATCATCGGTCTTCTGCATTCAGATGCTATTGCACTTCACAACCAAGAAAGCAGATCTGCACATGAAAGAAGGGAAGCTTGGAAGCACCAAATAATCATTTCTGGCCCTGCAGATGTCAAGTAACTAGACCCAAACCCTTATTTCTAACTCCTCATCTCTTAAAATAAACCATGAGACCAGAAACTATGTACCTGGCTAAAAAGCATATGCTAAGGTAAATTATCTTCTTCCCCATCTGCAAAGCAACAGCTTTCAGAACCTGCTCAAACCCAAAATATATAATATTTCACAGAAGAAGAGAGAAGGTTGAGGAGGAAACCAGGAATACTGACACCAAATGATACGTGGCCCAGGCATATACAGGTGACAATCTGCAACAGATACGGACAGGCTCTGGGTTTAAAGGCAGGAGCTGTTTAACAATGAAGAGTAGGAAAAGAACAGTCAAAGCAGGAAAGATACCACAGATTGTTTAAAATTACTAGATGAAATTTATCTGGGTGAATTCCAACGCAGAACCCTAGACAGCATATACATCCTTTATTCAGGCATTGGAAGGTAAGTGATCTAAGAAAAATCGGCTGCAAGTTGCTCAACTCAGACTTGTAAAAACATACCCACAAGTAATAACAAGCCATCACATTTCTTTTTTAAACAAAATCATTGCCCTTCTTTTGAAAAGGAATATCAAGTTTCCTACTGAATAAATTGAGGGAGCCCCATTATTTTTAGCGAGCAAAGTGAACCTGTCAATCTACTTACATAAATATATACAAGCAGCCTGATCCAGCAAGATGCTTAACGGTGTAATTCTCAGACTCCAGAAACCTGAGCAACTCACAAGGGTGCACACAGTGTCTTGCAAATATGGAATTAGACAAACTGCATGTACCTTAAAAAAGCTGCAGAAATATAGCATTAAATGGGGAAGCCCAAGTGCTCTTTTTTGCATGTAGACACCGAAGGACTCACCTAAATTTCATTTCATCATTCCAGTGTTGACAATCTGCATAAATGGCATCACAAACACTTTAAACATGCCGCTGTGCAAAACTACATCATCTCTGAAGAGTGGAGCACAAGGCCATGCTTTTTGCATTCAATTTTCTACCAGTAACCAAACCTCAAAGCAAAGCTGGGACAAACATCCGGATTTTACACACACAGTGAAACTAACTCTTCTGCCCAAGATGTGAACAAGCCCCAGGGAATCAAGTGGCAGACAGGGCTGAGCTCCACTCCCAGGTCTACATCTTTGAGATGTAAACCATAAATCAGCAAGAGCTTAGCTTCTGCTAGATCATTACACTTAAATTCAGTCTGCAGGCTTGCAGACAATTCTGGGTAGATGTCTGAATTTGACTTGCCAAATTAAGAGTTTGAGAACACAAACCATACAATGCTGCTAGGTGGAAAGCACTTAAAAATAACATCGAATGGAATTTTTGAATATTTATGGACAGAAGTAGATCAGCTGTAACTGGAATGGAAAACCACCCACACTCCAACCCACTCCTTCAAAACATCAAGCTGGGAATTTGTGATGTTTACCTTCAGAAAGGTCTTCAAGGAAATACAGCCCAGGGTTTAACTACAAACTGTGCCTTTGTCCAGATGCACAAAATCACTTTTGTAACTAAAGGAAAATCCATTACTACAGAGAATACTGAGGATACAGAGTAGACTGAGCCAGACTCTTCGGAAGTGCACAGTAATGCGATGGGAGGCAGCAAACAAATTGGAACATGGGAAATTACAGTCAGATATAATAAGGAAAGTTTTTTTCCTATTTTTCTCCCCCTTCCTTATCTTTTTATTAAAATACGTTATGAGGGTTATGCTAGAACAGGTTGCCCAAAGAGGTTATGGAATCTCTATCCTTGGAGTTGCTCAAGACTCAGCTAGAAAATTCCCTGAGCAACTGGCTCCATTTGACTGGTTTTATGCAGCTGATTGGATTAAATGGTCTTTGGAGATCCACCCAACTTAAATTACTCTATGATTTAACTCTGCAGTAAAAATAATTTACTTTTCATGCCAAATATAAGCTTTGGAAGTGCTAGCTATAGCAGCTTCTAAAAAAACCCGCAAAATTAAAAAACAAAACCATCCAAATAGTATGAAATGTACCTTAATAATGAAGAAAGTTTACATGATACATGGCTTCCACCCATGTCTGTTAGCTAAGTTATGGTCTGTTAATTACTCCACTTCACAGCAGCTCCTTTCATGTGAATTCACCAAGCATGAAAAGAATGCAAAGAATATCAGGTAGAAAACACCTGGAGATTTCTTCTGTCACAATTTGTTTCAACACTTACTAATACTGCATGAACTACTTATATTAAAAAGATGCACGACAGTACCAAGCAAACTCTTGTAAGAATTTTTGAGACATTTCATTTTTGGAAGCTTAATCTGCTACCTATTAGTTTTCCTGCAATGTAGGCAACGCTCAGGGTAAAGCAGCTTTTCTCTTGAAAGCATTGCTTTAAAGTATTCAATGTCATTAAAAAGAGCTCCTCAACCTGGCAGGTCACTGTTGATATGATCAAACACCACACAATTATTGAATGAAGTCCATTGGATAAAAATTACCCCGAGTGCATTCATCTTTGAACAGTGAAATTGGTTTTTTTGCTTTATTAAATTTTAAGACTGCTATTAAGGAAGCCTAATAAGAAAGATCTTTTAAGCTCCCAACAGTATAGCTGGATACTTTGTACTGCTGCTAATCATGATCAACACTTAAATCATTGTAATCAGATAATTTCAAGACTTTAAGGAACCATGCTCTACCATCTGGGGAATGACCATGCTGGAGTAATCAGGCGCAACTCCATTGATGTTAAGGGGATTAGTATTATAAAATTATCAAAACTATTCTTACAGCCCATATTTTGCTATGCACTCATTTGAAAATACACCAGATGGCTTTATTTTCAATAACAAAGAAGGGCCAAATGCTAAAAAACCTCTTAACAACCAACAGATGATAAGCAGAAACAGTTTGCACTCATCCACACTAGAAAACCACAGAAGTGGGATATGCCGCCTGAAAGCCTTTACTAGGGAGCCCTGCCCATGCAGAACATATCCATCCTTTTCTGCCTGCACAGCACTAGTACCACTCAACCTTCCAGGCAGCTGGAAGAGAAACTAACCTGCAAGACCACGGAGGAGTGGGCCTTTGCCAAGATTTACTTATGAACCTCTGTATAAGGAGTTTATTAATTAATTTCCACAACCCGTAAAAGAAGGGGATTTTCTTTCAGCTTCACCCAAATACTTTGCTCTTTATGGAGGTCCTCAACAATCGCATCAACCAAAAAAATCTGATGATCTGAACTACAAGAAAAATGAGACTTAATGAGATGGAGTAGAAACCAGATTAAGAAGTTCCAGAGGATTTAGAAGTTTGGCAATACCAAGTGTCTATAAAGGAACCACCTTGACATGGACCCAAACAACATTTGTTCACTTACCCCTGTATATAAAGATGTATTTCTCTATACCCAAGTTTCCCAATGCTTGGGTCTGTTTCCAACACAAGCAATGCAAGTTCATCCCAGTGGGACAAAGCGTTAATTAACCCTCAACTTAATTTTCTCAATATCTTCTTCCCTGATAACACTATAAGGACTGCAACTCTACAAGAAGAGATGCTCTAGGTGATTCCAGGCTTTACAAAAATCAAACTCCAAACACAGAAAGTGTGTTGGACTGAGGCATCTTCTACTCCAAAGAAAATGTCACAGTGGTATAAGGCACCACACGCACACACATTAAGCCAGAAGAAGAGAGGCATGCATATGCTTCATTTGAGTATTAAGAATGTTAAATAGGTCAGTGGTTACTAAATAAATGAGGCATTCAAACTTCGAGCCACATCAACAAACCAATCTCATTCTCAAGTGTCAGGATACAAATGCAGCTCAGAAAATAATTTGGAAATCAGTCTTTGATCAGCAGTTTCTCACCACGTTCAAGATTATCCTATTTTGTATCTGTGATAATTCTTCTCTGTTAAGCAAAAGCTCTGTCAGAATGCTGGTTTAAAAGGTAACACTATTTATTTTAATGATACACCATAAATATGTATGAAGTTACCAACAACTGTCTGTATGGAGTTACCACCATCCAGTGCTGTCTACATGCATCTCTATTCCAGCTAGGAGAGCTGTGTAAATGATGGTTTCTCCATGAATAATAATATTTAATGCAGGTGAAAAATATTCAAGTTCTTATAACACACTTCTGTTAAGTTTCCCATTTTTTACTGAGATTCAGGAGAGAATGATTTGCAATCATCTTGCACATGCAGCAGCAGGCACATTTCCAAGCAAACTGGTAAAGCATGATACAAGATGACAAGCAAATCACAGGAGCTGTGGAAGCTGTTAGACATCAGAGGCCTCTCTATGATGAAGCTGTCTGCAACAGGCAAAACAGAAGGGCTGAAAATCTGGCTGGTGCAACTTCACAGCAGGCTTGCAGGTTGCCTCCATCCTGCCCCTAGGCCAGGGGTAGGGCGTTTGCAGTAGGATAAAAAAAAAAAAATCAGTCATCCAAGGAGCTGCCCTCAGAAAGAAGTCAGAGCTGAATTCTCAGTCCCCTCTTCCTAAGCAGGACTCTTCCTACAAGAACATATCACCTGTGTTTTCATACAGGAAAATAATTTGAAGCTAAATTATTCCTCTAAATTATATTTATACTAAATTACTGTTACTTCGTAAAAATGGGAATAAGTATACAAACCATTTTTCAAGACAAAGCCATTTACTTCTGCATGCACACATACTGGGGAGAAAATTATCTACACATCCTTTAAAATAACTAACAGCTTTTCCTCTGGTGTTTAAAAATTCATCTTGTATATTAATTGTTGCCTTCTGAATGAGCAAAGCTTTTGGTTATGTCAAAGCTATAAACAGCGACAGTTACGCATTAAGCAAATCAAATATTCATCAGTCCCGTTGCAATGCCCTTTTGTAAGTCTGCAAAACATTCACCAACCACCTTGTCTCTTGTAAATTAAAGGGTATTTATGCATTTATTTTAAAAGCTAGTTAATTTCAGATTTCAGTAGAGATTTTATGCAAATATTTATAATGGTAAAGTAAATAATCAGGGAATTTTGCTGTTACAGAAAACCATGGCAAGAGTACGCTGTTCCTAGGAGCCATCCACACTCCATGTTTAGAATTCCTCAGATGCTTGAGCACCACTGTTTCGGCATCAGGGCAACAGTAAATAAAGTCCTGATCAGGGTTGTCTAAAACATCCTGCAAGCATAGTGGTATGTGGCCGTTCTGTAGCTAAAACATTATGAAACAAGGACAGCCTGAAAGGTTTTCAAATCAATAGATTTCATTTCACAGCAAAATAATAGAGAACATTAAGCGGAAAGTTCTCTTATTAATAAAAACTTGAATGTGCATTAATTCTCACACTTGCTATTAATTGCGGGCAAAGACTCCATGTATCTTGTTTTCCACTGTGACCAGTGACTCAGCTGGAAACAAATGAGCAGCAATTTCTGTCATTCACTTTCTGGCTGCAGCTAAGCATCACCTCTGACTGCACCTATTTCATCTGTTTGCTTGAACTAAGTGGGCTCTGTCACTGCAGCACTGCTCCCAGGCAGGATGGTGGTGGTACCAGCAGCCTTTTCCACAAATTATCTGGTCAGACCATTGGGAAGCGAAACACTCGAGGCCAGCTGCAGGACAAGAGGGACTGAAAGCTCCTACCAATTCAGACCCATCTTACACAAACATGCCTTCTAGCCCTGAGATTAGTGCCGAAATAGCACACACCAGTGAACACCAGATAAAGACAATTTAGAGTGGAAGTGTTTTAAAAGGTCTGCAAGACGCAGAAAATTATAGTAGAGAAATCAAGAGAGAGGAGCCACTCTGGGCAGAAGTGGAGCCCACACGAGGGTACTATATTTTTACAACCTTATGGAGAAACAAACTTCATTTTTATCCATTCTCTCTTCAGTTCTGTGCAAAGATTTTCATTTTGGCCTTCTCCACCACCATTCAGCTGCCACAGATGACTCCACAGACCTGGAGGCAAGCAGCACAGCCTCCTGCACTGCACCCCAGCTGAAGTTGTCACTGGGGGGCTGTATCTGACTGGAGAGCCATGGAAGTGGCCAAGTTGGCCCCAGCTGGCACTTGGCATGTGCTGTTTGCAAGTGAGCTTTACCAGTGAACTAAGAGAAAAAATAATCCATGAACACAAGAAGTTATTCTAAGGCATAATACATCGTATTTTACACATTTTTACTTACAGGAAGCAGTGTTTAATGGAACAGAAAAATCTAAAGTTCTGAGTTTAAATAGGTGTTTAGGTTCCTTTTTGTATTAATTAGCATGGTGCAATGTTTTCATGACATTATAAATACATGCTGTGCATACATGCACATCATTCTCAGTATGTACTGTAATTCTACATGTATTTCATACTATGTGCAGAGTGACAGAATCAAAAACACTGTCCCAAAACAAGAAACACAATGAGCTAAAGAAAAGCTACAGAAATGATGTTACATGCAGGATCACAAAGACAATGTGGAAAAGCATTAAGTAGTTGATTTCAGATAGTGTTTCTGGGTTAAACACTGTTACAGAGCAGATAGAATTATGCTTTCACCTCACTTGTCTTGCAGTACCCAACAGTCAGCTTAAGTTTCAGGTAATGTGAACCAGCCTGCTAAGACACCTTCAGAACATGTCATTCAAGATAATACACCCACTGAAACAGGTGTAAGTAGGCACATTTTTTCTTTGACTTCATGGGCTCACAAGGTGAGCTGCCAGACCAATTTCAAGCAGTCTGCAGCATCTCCCACAACAGCATTGCACAGACATACAAATCAGTACATTAGCATGCAGAGAGGATGTGTGTGCTATTTTAGGAGTCATCTCAAGTAGACATAAATAAGTTTCTAAGAATTTAATAAACCATCTCCCAGTAAGCAAATGGATGAAGAGCAGATACCCTTAATTCTCACAGCTCGCTCAAAGAGATTGCAAAGCCAGAACACAATTCTATACAGTGGTATAACAAAACTCAAAGAACAAAAAACAAAGAAGTTGAAATCAGACTTGAAGATTTGAAAACGTTAACATGATTAATACATAGAGGAAGTGGAGAAGCTGCCATTAAAATTCTAGTACTTTTTGAAATGTTTTTTTCTACTTATACAGGGTTGAACATCACTACTGATTATTCCTTGAAGAGTCTGCATATGAATCTAGCACCTACTCCTTCCAACTAAATGCATTACTTCAGATAGAAGGGTTTAATGCATAATTAATATTTGTAACTATTTTACTTGCACAAAAAAAAGGATGTCAAAAACTTGTCCTTTCCCCTTTGGCAGAATGGTGAATCCCTACAGGTATAAAAACTACTTAGTACAAGTCTAAGCAAACAACTAACTTTTTTCTTTTCATACGTTAATTTGGGTCTATGACACTGATATCTTCATTAGTATAATATATAACCCACTAATACAGGCACATGTATGCAGAGAACATAAATAAAAATGTATAGCAGAAAGACACCTTTCTCTTGCCTAAGATACTACAAAGCATCTTCACACAACATCCTTTTCATGCATTATCAACTGTTACAGGGAAAACGGAGTTCTTCCACCAGGGACTCTTGCAAATCTGTTACACTGACTGGTGTAGTGTATTGAAAAGATTTTAGATGTAGTTCCTTGAATGTACTGAACTACTCCTGGGGCATGCTCATCCGCCTACTGTGTACTGCCCCCAAAGCAGAACAGATGTTGCAATATTCTTCCTTTTCAGCTTTTGGTCACAACATACAAGAAATCTTGAATCAAGAAAGAGGATAAACTCAGAAACTCTGTCAAGGAGTTAAATTTCTATTTTGCTGGTCTGACACTTTAGGTCAGTCTCTAACAGTATTGGTACTCAGCTATGAAATTTGATTTGGTTTCGGTTTTGTCTTTTTTTTAATGGTTCTAACAAGCTTCTGAAGGAAAAGAAAAATCAAAGGTGTAAATAAACCCACAAACATTAATAAGCGGCTGGTATTCTGAAGCTAGACTTGACAGAAAGTATTTTTCCTTCAGTATAAACCATAACCCTTGATTTTTAACACTTGCTTGAATCTATAAAAACAAGTATTTGAAGATCCCACTTTGTATTCTCAACTGATAACACATCACATACACAAAGATCATGATGCACATCAGGTCTCAAGAAGACGTGAAGGAGTTGTACAAACCAACCTCATGGAACTTTTCCAAAGAGTTAAGTAGTTTCAGAGATGTTTTTAAGGAATCCCACATTCTCAACACAAGAGAACACCAGAGAAGTAATCAAATAAAAGGGAGTTAAATGCTACAGTTTAGCTTCTTTATTTTTTAATATTGTCATTAAACAAATCTCATTAACAGCTTATGTTCCAAGTCAAGCAACTGGTATTGTTTAAATTGTTATGCTACACTTTATAAGGAAGTCTGTATAGTTTGGCAGAAGAGTAAAGTAAAAACTGAATTTTCTGGTTTCTTTCTCTGTATGTTAAAAACACAACTTTTTTTTGTTTAGAGTTAGTGCTAAAATCATTATTATAGAACAGTTAAAATGTCAAATAATCTTATTAGTAAGTCTGAAACAAAACACAGGCAGTAGACAAAACCCTAACAATTCTTCAAAAAGCATACTCAAGAAACAGCTATGCTTCTAAAGAAAAATAAAGTTTTCAAGTTCCCAAGAAGTCCCATGGATAATATTAACAGTAAGACAACCATTGCTAGAGCATCCCCCGTTAAAGCTTTCTGCACATTCAGAATTGTAAAAACACTGTTAAGTAGGGGAGCTCTAACTCAAACAGTTTAATCCAAGCACCTCAATGAACGCAGGATATGTCCTGTGCTATGTATTTACCACAACAGCTGGTCTAGCTTACTCATATTCTTTCTTGCAAACAGGGATCTCTAAACCAAAACATGAAAGACCACCTGCAGATAGTCCCTCTTTTCTTCTCTAACTTTAAAATGAATGGTTGGTTGGATATTGTCCTGTTTTGAAACAACATGCTTTTGTCTCCACAGTAGTGTTTATGAAGCTGAGGCTCAATTAACAGACTTGAACACATTTTTACTGCACTACTAGAGGAATGCAGCATGTTATCCTGGCAACGTGAACACTGCAAAAAGAATTTAAATTATAAAACTTGCAAATAGGCATAACCAGAAATCTATTTTCACATAATTTTGCTTCCAAGTATCAAGTCAGTTTTTTTATTAACAAATCTTTGCATTATTAAAACTTTATTAAGATCTGCTGAAAAAAGTTCAAGGTGAGGGAAAAATGACCACGCTGACAGACAGTTGCTTTCAACCTCCCTTCTGAGAAGGCTTTTGGCATTCCTGTGCCAACTGCGTGTCTGACTAACGATAGCTATCTTGGCTGCTGCGATGAAAGCAAGCATCGCATTTGATCTCCTGAGAGCTCTGCCTGGGTATTGTCCTGTTGATCTCATCCGACTCACTGAAGTAGTTACCCGGGGAGTTCCCTAGCATCCCACCAGCACTTTCCCATGCAGCATTTGTGGACTGCAACACGATTCCCAGCCTCGTTTGCCTGAAGTCACTGCCTTTGTAACCAGAATATTTATGTTTCAGCAAGAGCTGGGCTACCAAAAAGTCCACGTTACAAATCTCTTTGTTTCTTCTCTGTTTCACACACTCACGATTTTCTAAGATGCACATGTATATAATTTTTAGACCATTTGCCAGCAAAGTCACCCAAAAGCATCAGCGTGTGATGCAAAAATGCTCTTTACACCTTAGCTGTGCTGTATTTAATGGATGGAGCCTCATGGCTATACCATTACCATTCCTGAACGTGAAGAGCCTGTTTCCAATTGAAGCAATAGGATGTGCAGCTGCTGCTTTCCATCCTGAAACACTCACTGAAGCAATGCTCCCCAGCTCAAACCACAGAAGCTCACATTAGTGGAGCTAAGCAAGGTCTGAGCATCCAAAATCAGCTTCACACAAATCTGCAAAGACCTTAATCCAGATCCATCTCATTGAACTTCCAGCTGCTGAGGTGCCCATGAACACACTTGTCTGTGCCTCTTGGTTGTCTAAGGCACCCTTGGAGATGCCCTTATGGCTATGGAGGCAACTAAGGTGGCTGAACACCCATCTCAATCACTTCAAGTAACTGCGTGAAGTTACATGAAACAGTAAGAGTCTTTGGTCATTTATCAGACCAACAAACAAACCAGAAGGAAAACTGGCTCAGTTATTTCATTTTAGGGTTCTCTGAGCCCATGGGATTTTTCAGATTCTTTGATTTCTTACCTTCTGTGTTCTTCATTTCTTTCCCACAAACACACTTCTGGTGAAACATGTAGTGACAACTATTGGTAGGCTAATACAAAAACAAGGTTTTAAAATTAATTGCTTTTTAAAGGCACAGAGACTATCTATCTGAGAAAACTCTTTAAAAAACCCCCACAAAAACAAAACCAAAAAACCACCCCAAAACACTGAGAAATCAAGCAAGTCTTAGTCAGATGAGAAAAACATCACTGCAGGGATACTGCAAATGAAATCGTCTCTGTGCTTTGATGTGAAGAGAAAAGTATCCTTCTGTCTTCTAAAAGAGTAACTATGGTCACATTCTTCTATTTAATACCTCACATTTCACCAAGCAGGACTGTTTGTTATTTTTCACAAATAAAAGAAATAAATCAAAGCTCTCCTTCTGAAGTGTCTGAAGACACGTGCCTCCCCAGCTCCCTGCACAGCCCCTGTTGCAATCCCTGCTCCCTTCCTCTCACTTCAAAGGCCAATGACCTCCCCCCACAGCAATATTTAATATATTTAAATGGCCTCTATTATACACTAGTTTAATTGTAAGCAAGTTATTGTAATTACAGGTGCTTCTACTAAAGAACTTAAACATAGAATAACAAACTAACTTATGTAGGTGGAGAAAGAAGGGAAGCGGATTCTTACTGTCCAGAACCTCACACTACTTTCCCACATGCAAGTTAAGCAACAGCTACGCTGTTCTCAGGGAGAACCCCAGAGGAGTGCAGTTAATTATGAAGTCTATATCGTCTGTTTAACAGCTGACAGTAAGAAAAAAAAGGAGTTTAGAAGTGCCTGGCAAGTGTTGGGAAGCTAAGATACATCTGCATCCACAAAACATTGTTATTAAGTAATAAGTAATAACAAGGAAGAAGCATTTTCTTCCAAAGTGTTAAAATTTTCCAGTCAATGGATCCCAGTTGGTCACAACATAACTATTTCATCATACAGTTAAAATAAATGCATCCAATTGGCAAGCTCTATGGCAATGCCACACCTAGAAGCATGACATGACGCACAGATGCTGGCAATCTGGGGAGGGGGGTGGCAGTGGACTCAACCCATCTGCTATTGTGGGAAAAATCCATGTTGGTGTTTTGTCAAATTGCTCTATTAGTAATGAATACAGCTGTTTCACATCAGATAATCTATGTTGCAACACTTCACTAAGTGACTCCACACAGAACTATGCCCTGCTGTTCATGCTCAGCTGTAATTGTAATTATCAAGGGAGATGCCACTGTGCTTTTCAAAGAAATAAATAAGTTCAATGCAGCTGTTTCTGCTTCAAGGAATGTCAAAAGAAATTGTTTCTCCCTGCCATGTATGTATTTTTCACTGTAAATCAAAATGTGTTCTGGCATTAAGGCAACTGCCCACTGGCAAAACACAAAGACACGCCAAGTGCTTATTCGGCCTAAGCTGAGAGCGAGGCTAGTGCTGACTGCATAAAGACATGCAAGGCTGAGAAGCTATCAGCACTGCCTGCTTCAGTTTGAGCCCTAGGTAAAGGAAAATATTATCCTTCCCCTTTCCCATGACAAAATCCTGCTAGAAAATAAATTGTCATCAACGCTCACAGACTGCAAGTCAGAGGAACGTCACAGTGCTTGAGGTTATAGTTTTTGCTTTCTACCCCCTTGTCACATCCGAGAGTGATGTTAGACCAAATACCTTAGGAAGTCACTCCAAACACAAAATACAAGGCTTAAGTCAGTCAAGATGGTAACAATATGATAATGTCTTAAATCAGGCTATGGGTGCACCACTGCTCCCCTTCACAATACCCAGCTAGCAGTCTGAGCGTGGAATTTGTGTGCCTTTTCCCCACAGAGCTCAGCTTTCAGACTTTGTAAAGCTACAGAAGAACCTGAGCACAGGGACCCTTTGTATGCAGGCCAGATGGGGAACTGGCTCTTGCTCCTGGCAGACACCTTGAGGAGCCTCTTATTGTCCACAGGTAACAAAACCCTCCGCTTCCAGCAAATACAGTACAACAGCTAACAGGACAGCAACCTGTGTGCACCAGTGAAATGAAGCCAGTGGTGATATTTTATATGGAAAAAAACCCCCTTCAGTTTCAAGTAGACACTTACAACCCAACGAGATTTCCAGATTTCAAGCTGAAATTCAAAATGAGGAAAGGGAAAACAGTCAACTGGAAAGGAGTATTAAGTCACAGATAAGAAAAACTTCTATTTGGATGTGTATTTTTGAGGTGCTCTCATTCAAGGACAAACATCTAATGGGCAGATTTTCACCTTAATCAATGCAAATGAAGCTGCTGGACAAAAATTCGTACATGCACAGAGAGTAGGTATGTTTATTCCAAAACACTGATTTAGTTGCTTGCCTCACACACAGACCAAGTAAAGGGCAGATTTACAGTCTTCAGATGCATACAGCACCCTCAGTCGTGGTCAGCCTGTGAAACTGGGCATCACTAAGCATGAGGGTAGGAGCAGTGCTGAAGTGGGTGCACGATGTCCATCAGTTCCCACCATGACGCTTTAGCCCAAGCAGCATAGTTGAGTCGCTAAACAGACAATGGGAAGTGAATAAATAACAGGGCTATTACTAATTCTCCTGCTAGCATTAAGAAAACAGACCACAAAGGTGCAGACCTTGTTCTCATTTTGATGTGAATTATAGGCAGGATACCTCAAGGTACAGAAGGATTTGTGAACAGGCTTGCAGAACCAGCAGTAGGATTAGACTGAGCCATTAACGAACTAACAGACCAATAATCTACCAATTAGAGATAATTTAAGACAGCCTCCCCCTAAAAAATCAACGCCTATCCTAAGATGAATCCACTTTTAAAGATTTTTTCACAGCTTTTTAAGGCACAGCAACTCGTAAGCGTACTGAAAAGAATATGCAAGGAAAAAAAGAAATACCTTATTTTAGCCATCTACACTTCTTGAGTATTGTCAGGCTTGGCACTGTGACTGCTTCCTTGGAAAGCTGTTCCAGCACTCCACAACCCTCTATGTGAAGAGCCTTTTCCTAATGTCCAATCTAAACCTCTCCTGGTGCATCTTCTTGCCACTCCTTTGGCATTCTTTCTTTATGCGAATGGTAGAGAACTGGGCCTTTACAGCCCTTTGACAATAACATTTACACCACTCCTTTACATATAACTGCTCAAACAAACCAATAGCACAGAGATATTTGGGGAAAAGAAATACCAGAAATACTGTAACCTGATGAAACCCTGGACCTAACTGTAAATCTGAAAGCTTCTTGGTTCCCAGCAGGCAAATAAAGCCAATTGAATGGAAGGGAACACAGAGTGGTTATGAGTATCAACGGCTGCTACACACATGCCAACAGGCAGTGAGGTCTGGGAGCACCAGGCAGAAATCACACCAAGGGACTGGGGATTTGGGGGGAAAAAATTAAGCACCTTTCTCTGCAGGTTTCTGTAGGGTTTTGTTAACTCCAAAATTCTAAACCACTGCCTGTCTACAAAAATGCACTGTCTAGTCTGAACGTTTCTTGTGAAGAGGAGTCCTGTTGAAAGTTATTACTTAAAATTTTTGAACCAATGTGCTAGGAATGCAGTTCCTTAATCAGCTGAGTGTTCCAAAGCTATGGCTCTTCTGCACAGAAGAGACACACAAAGATGGTGAGATGATGGCAGTGCATAAAATCGTGGGTGCCCTGGAGAAAGTGAAAAGTGAACAACTCTGCACCACTTGGAACACACCACTGAGGGTACCAAGGGCCATCACCCAGCAGCAAGTTTAGAATGAATAAAAAGAAAGATTTTTTCACACAGCATTCCTAAAGGCACTCACTGCCTGAAGAAACTATGGAGACCAAATGAATGCACCAGTTCAGAAAGAGATGGGACAAACTCCCCACTGACAGCAATGACTGCTGAGCATGAAGCAATGGGTTCTGACAGAGAAGGTTAAGGAAGGTCAGGAAAGGTCAGAGAAGAATATAGTATGATTGAACACAAATATTTATTTCCATTCCAGAAATAAAAGTGAAGCTGAAGACAGATGTCTTTAGGTCCTTTACCCATTTAAGACATCTGATTTTATCAAGGTCCTCTGTAGCAATAAAGAACACGATACTGTACACACCAATTCACCTTCTGCATGCAATTTGGCTACACATATTTTACTTCTGACAACTCCTGCATTAACAGAATAACAGACAAGGATGCTCACAAGTTACTTGAACAAGAGCTACAGGACAGTCCTGACAAACCAAGCACCAGGTACAGATAGTTCTTCAGAGGAAAAGTTTTTTGAGACTAAATTGTGGTCATTAAAGATGCACGAGGCATATTTCAAGTATCTTAATTCTTAAACTTTATGGAATCAAAAACCTCAAAAGCATATGGCAGAATTAGATTGAATTTGTTCAAAACTCAAGCAGGCTAACTGGCGATGCAACTTAACACAAGGCTCCTACCTCACGGAGCCCATGATTGCTTTGGCCAGGTTTCACAAGCACTTCTCCCTGGGGAGCAGCACTGTCTGTCTCCAGAGGGAGTCACAATGGCAGCTCCACACACAACAACTGCAACCTTGTGTTGGGAGACACAAAAGAGTTGCTTCTACTTGGCTGGTGGAAAACATAGGGAGAGCAACAAACTGTTGCAACAAACTGCTACAAACTGTTGAAAACATGAACAGCTCTGATGACAGCAATGTGGAAGCATGCATGGCTTAAAGAAGAGACTCGTGTTCCTTATCAGCAATGTTGCATGCCATCAGCTTTTAAGGGCTATCTGGTTTAAAATGCAATTTTTCAGTCTCTAACTCCACTTGTACTTGGAACATAACTACTGCTGCTTTAATGACTCTCCTTACATTTTTAATTATAAAACGTTCCATTTAAAACTGTCCAGACATTTACAGAAATTGCATTTAGCAGCTCACTAACCCTGGTCAGATCAGACTGACCACGTCTGCCTGGCACACCCATCTTAAATCAAGCATAAAGCAAGAAAAGTAATGCTCTAAATTGGATATTCAAAACGGTCCTTGCAATATGCCTCCTACAGTGATGAAACAGGGGCTTTAAAAAGCTGCAAGCAGAGGAGAGAGACAGTAGCATTGAAGGAAAATTGCAACTACACAGCTCTGAGTTTGAAGACAGCTACAGTTCTATTTCTAGCATAGCAGCTGGCTCAAATAACTGCCTAATTCACTTAACTCATTTTGTGCATAAGATTTTTTGGCTATGTATAGAATGGAAATAACCACGTAAATGAGCAGTAGTTGGTAAATGCCAGATGTTGTCTTGCAAACCTCTATTTATTTCCCTTTGTGTGTATTACGTAACACAAAACAGAGTGCCCAAATTTGATGTTCATGTATTTGGGGCAGCCTTAAAGATGAAATTTGGTCTAATTTGTTTAATTTGCTGTGCTTGTTAGCAATTTTAGCCTTGGATTCGGCCTGATGAACACATAAGCTTATGTATTTTAACACACAAAATTACATAGCTCAAATGAAGAGAAGGCATCAATAAATAAGCTGCAAACCCCTGAACACACCTGCCTTTCTGAAGAATTAAGCCCCACTTGCAAAGGAACAGCTGAAGTGGAGAGGAGGAAAATGCAGCTTACGACAGCAGATCTGATACATTAGAGGGGTTTTGGCCATTTGAGGGGGTTTCTGCCTTCCTCCCTCATCTCTTTTCCCCTTCAAACACTTAGCTTATACTAAAACATGTTGAGGATGCTTCCATATGTCCTGCAGGACAAATATTTCTGCTTGATTGGCACTACTGTAGCACCATTAGCAATAATTATGTCTACCACTTCCACAAGCCTCACCACAACAAGTTCTTTCAATTAAATATCTTGCCATATTCTAAGATGTAACCAAGTTTCCAAAGACAACTCTAAGTTCCAAGTTGGATATAAAGTTCTGCTATGGCTTGCATGCTAACCCAAACCAGTCCCTCTCAATAAGACTTAGCAGAGTATGAAGTTTCTCAGTTTACTCTTCTGGTCATAAACAAAAACAATAACAAAAAAAACCCCCAAAAAAACAACCCTCATTTGCACAGCCCTACCACCCACACACAAACACTCATAGCATCAGCTAGAGAGATTATTCTTGTACGTGTCTATCATTACAATTGGCTTCAAAATAGCATCAGGTTAGTTGCTTAGCGCTGTATTTACAAAGAGCAGCATGAAGTGGGGACCGCATCTGGAAACCATAGTTAGCACTGCACTAAGTAACAAGGCCGACTGTTACAGCAATTTTGTTTAAATGCAATCTTAAATAGTATATTAATTAATTCACCAGTTAAAACCACTTGAAGGAAACCTATGAGGGTAAGTTAAAACTGGTCAAACATTTAACAAAGTACAGAAAAAACAGATATTGGCCCTTCTACACAAGAGACAGACACCCAGATGATCTTGGAATAATCATCTGGAACATTAACCTGCAGATTCATTTTTCAATAGACAAATTTGTTACCACTCTTACCTAGTCTACTCTGACACATTAGTTATTTGAGCAGCTCATAGGAACACAGAACATCCCAAAAGAGAACTTAAGAAGCTTAATTAAATGACAGATTATTCTTCACATTTGAAAAATAAATACATGCACATACACCTCCATGTGACAAGCTCCCAAGGGAAAATTTTGTAAAATAAGTGTAAAGCCTTGATTTACTCTGAGAAGCAATTAAACCATTAAGAAGAGCTCTAAGTAGGCATTATGCTGATTATCCCTTAATTGCATGCATTCACAGCAGTGGCATATAAACTGCTGCAACAACAAATATGTTACAAACTAATTCTTTTTTCTGACCTGGACACATTTTGCAACAAATCCATCAGCAAAACACATTCAACAAAAAGCTAATTTAAGAGCATCAGTTCGTAACTCCTTGAGTTTTTTCCTAACAACACGGATATCCATGATTACTACTCCTAAGACCTATTTAAACAGGCTTAGGTTTACTTAAATATGAATAGATGAAAATATTTTATCTACATTTCATGACATGCTATGTAATGAAAGCCTAATTGCAGTACTCATCTACTCCATCCATCTGTCCTAACTACAGCTCCTCGTCAATGTGACAGTATCTGATGGTGTCCCCTGCTATGTCCTCTCCTACACAGTGGGTCTAACAGCCAGTGGGTCTAACCACCATAAGATGGAGTATGAAGCTTCCCCTGTGCTGTTCAGGCAGGACTGGCAGCAATCAGTAGGCAAACTGCAATCTTCAAGTGGCTTCAGTGCAACTCCAACTCCCATCTCTATGTTTAAGAAAGACCACTGAGGAGTCCCAAACCTTCCATTTTCCTTCACTTGCAGGGGCACCTGGAAGCCCCCTCTATCACATGCAGACACAGCCTGCAAAATCATAACAAGACCACAACTGAGGAGCCGAAATGCAGGAGTTTGAACACTTTTTCCACTCAACAAAAGTTGTGTCTCCTGTGTCTCAGGACAGGGATAAACAAAGTAATTTTATAACTCCCTTGGCAGTGGCAGCAGAAGGCACCACCAACAGGAGCACGCACTGCTCCAACCACACTGGTAAGGGAAAGCAGCTGCCAAAGTATCTAGTCGCCAAGAAAATTACAATATGATAGTCTTAATTACACTAATTGCATTTCCTGGAATTGAGGCAGGATTAATATAGTATTTCTTATGCTAGATTTCATAAACACAATCGGTTTCAGCTTAACTCTTCATAATTGTATTTCACAGTTCTTGCAAACAATTAGCCACCGATTATGTTCATTCCAGTTTGCAGATGACAGATAAACACTCCAAATATAAGAATTCTCCCCCAAGGAAAGCACATTACTTCTAACTTGTCACGTAATTTTAATGAATCCTCAGTGAAAAACCTGCAGTCAAATCTCCCAACGGCACTTGCTTGCAATTTTCATGCTGTTATCAAAGACTAGAAGAAATTCCACCAAAAGGAGAGCCATCCTTGGACCAGCTTTGGACAGCTGTGTAAGTCTTAAGTGATGAAACAACCATATATAAACACAAATATAAACAAATACATATTTCTATATTTACATGCCTTTATATATAAATATTTATACACAGTCATGCACAAATACTTGTTTTAGCTTGAGCTAACATAAATCTGAAGGCAACAAGTGCCAGGAACTGTACTGGAAGGATCCTACTCGTTACTCACTTCCACCCTACTCCCCGGAGCCCTGTCAAGCTCAAAGGCTCCGGCTCACACAATTGAGAATGATGGGCATTGTGTTTCAGGCCCCACTCCAGGCATAGCTCCAACATCCAAAACAATTCAGCTAGATGTGTTCAAAACCATCACGATGAGATAATATCGTCTGCTGCGATAAAAATAGTATTTGATATTGTTAAGTCAAGGTCAGCTGTAGCGACCCAGCCAAACTGGTACTTGAAGAGTCTGACCCTTAGCAGCAACAGGCATGATTATCAAAACCGTAAGAGTTTCTAGGAATTGTAGGCTGGACTTTAATAAATAACACAGCATAGCCTCTCTTAACACATACATGACTTAAAAGGTGATGTTTGGATACATAGGATATAGACAGCTACCAGTCACACAGTTACTCAGGCATTTTTGCTTCAGAGCTGTAGGGACACAAACCCAAGTATTATGAGCTAAAATAAAATGAAGACTCTTGCTTAGCCAGCACTGGCAACAGCAAAGTCTTCCCCTATCATAACAAGAATGTACTTTGCTGACAAAGCCTTGCACCAGGGTTTCTACACAGGTTACTCTGCTGCCTTCTTCCACACCTGTAGGGTCACAAGCCCTTCACTTCCCAAGAGAATAAAAAATAAACCCTCCTGATGAGTAACTTGCAATATTTCACGTGCAAATTCAGTTAATGGATTCCTGTGCTGCTAAATATTTTTGAAAACCTCCTATGGAAGACACTGTCAGAGAATTAACAGTAACCCAGAGGAGAATGTACTGTTTCTGAGAAGCCATCTACATTCAAATGTTCCCCCATTCACCCCCAAAAGACACAACAGGGACAGCTTACAAAAAAAAAAAAACAGCAGCAAGAAAAAAAACCCATGCCGTGAAAACTGTTGTTAATAGTATAATAAAGTCAGGAACCTGTAAGTAATAATCAAACACAGCTTACAAACAAAGCATTTACAGAACCCTGCAGCTTTACGTTATAACACACAGGGGTTACATTAATTGCACATATTATGACAAAGAATTTGGTCTTGCGCTGAATACTGAAAAAAAACCCCAAAACAAACAAAACAAACCTCCACTCATGTCCAGGAATTGCAGTATTCAAATGAGTAAATTACAGTACAGGTTCACCATTTTTTATTCTATATGCCTTAGACATTTTAGAATACTAATTCAGATTCCAGATTTACTTTACAGAACTATTACTGATACTACTGGATGGCAGTACCAATTGCCACAAAAGTTTCTTCTGGTTTTGGCAAGAGGAACAAGCAGGACTTCAATTACCAGAATTCTCTTTGCAAACTCTTAAGAGGAATGTCCCATTGCATGTAACAACAAACACATGGAGACTTGTCCCATCTGCTATCCAAGACAAATCTCACAGTAGTAACAAAAGCAGGATACCTGTACATTTGTCATCCTTCTTGGTATCCTGCTCTCTACTTCCCTGTTTTTTTTTTTGTTTTTTTTTTTACTCTCCAGGAGACTGAAAACCTGGATAAGACATTTCTGATAAAATTATACAAACAGCTATTTCTGGTTGTAATGGCTCATGCTTGTTTTATTTTATAAATGCAAAGCTTTATCTAAAACTGCAAATCTTATCGCACCATGAAGAGTTTTCATTGCATGTACAAAACAAGCTTGAATTAAAACCAAGGAAGACAAAGAATAAAAAGTATAGGAAACCAAAACATCTGCCTGCAAGGAAGAGTAATGGAATTTAATCAGGTTGACAGAATAATTTCTTGACTCTCTGGCCAATTAATATAATTGCTTCAAATTAAGAAAACTAAATATAATTGCTTTACTAATTTAGAACTATAGCTGCATTATTACACTTTAAAAAGACAAAAAGTGCTGACTAATGTGTTTGCAATGTCTGTAGTCCAAGCAGACTGGGTAAAGAATGTGGATCTTGGATTTTAAAATCCTGACACTACTGATTGGAATGTAACTGGGTATGCACTTGAAAGATTATTTGCATTTGAGCAGGATGAACACTGACAACTCCAGCGTTCCTGCAGTGCTGGGCTTGTTTCTACCACTGCACTCGCAGGCTGCATACGCCTTTGGGTAGAGATCAACAGATATCAAGAGACATTTAAAAACTGATAGCATGCTGGTATAAGACCCTGCCTTTCAAACTGCCCTTTGAATTAAGTTTGAATGTACCAAACTTACTGATCTTTTCAGACATATATATATACACACACACACACACAAGTAAAATAAGGAAACAAACGAACCCCAAATACAAGACCTGCATATCTACAAAACCAAAAACTTTGAAATTATAGCCCAGACCATATGCTCTAACACTTGTCTTTAAAGTTTCCTGTCCTAATTCTAGAGATAAATGCACTTCCCAGCAGCAAATTCTTAGGCATCGAAAAAGACGACAAAAATCTTCATTTTACTGAAGAACAAAGTCCATTAACTTCTCTGCTCATTTAAGTGTTGTTCCGCTGTGAAGCAGGACATCCTGGTTTTATATACATGCAAACTGGAACAGTCAGTCTTATTTTATTCCTCATCTTGCTGCTGATTCATCCCCTGCCCCTCTCCTTGGCCACGTCAGCAGGACGCGGCGCTGGTTGTTGGCTCCCATCCCAGGCTGGCTGGAGCAGAGGCGAGCAGCAGTGCAGACAACACAGCATCCACGGAAAGAGGCTGCATGATTGGAAAGGCTACAACTGTCCCTCCAAGTCTATGTGGATGCAGACCTTTATCAATGTTTTTACAAAATGCTTAAAGTTTCAACATTTCAAACTCTTCAAGAAATACTTCCAGTTTCAGCAGTATTTCTTTCCCTTGCGCTCCTCACAGTGTGCCCTCTAAAACATTCAAACTTCAGAATTTGGAAAGATTAAGTCCAGATTCAGTCATGTGTCAAGTTTATTTTTCCCTTTTGTCTTGCATCAGTGGAGTTATAGTAGATAAAAGCTACCAACTTAGTATCTTTTAGGCCAAAGAGGTTTTTAAAGGACCAGATATTCTATACACCAAATCTACTTCTTTGGGTGCATCTTATTCAAGATTTACTCTGTACAAATACAAAGAAAAAAATCCATGATTACCCTTAGCATTATCAGATTTAGAATGGAGAAGCTAAGATTCTTCAAGCAATAAACAAAGCAACCTATTGTTTACTTTTGGCTTCTAACAGAGTTTCCTATACTCCATTGCAGTGTGCCAAAACCTGCAAGATGGAAGAGATTTGCTTTACTGACAGTGACAAGTTAAAAAAATCAACCCTGAACTAGCATCCCTTTGTTCTCTCTTCTCACAGAAGATCTCAACACTTTAGCTTTCTAAAAATGACTGAACACTAAAAGGTCATAGAGTTGGTGTCTGAAATACAGGTGGAGTCACCACAGAGAGCTGAGAGGACAGACGTCTCCACTGCAAATTCTGCTATTTTCTGTTTAACAATGGAGCAAGAATAAGAAATTAAACAAAATACTGAGCTAACACTATCTGTTGTAATTATGTGGTTAGGTAGTAAGAATTGGTGGCCTGTAGCTGTATCTTGGAAAAACAATGCAGCAAAAGTGGATCATATCCCAACTGGAAGGGCACAAATGAACCCCCATCTAGGGACATATCAGGGCTACAAAGCTGAACTTGCCACCACATTGAAGTGAAAAAAGCAGAAGACGGCAACAATGCCTCTAAAGGATGGACTCTTGTAATGGAAGAAACAAATATTTTGGCCAATACAGCTAAGATTGGTTAGTTGCATTAGATTCTTTGAGAATCCCTCCACCACAGTTTTGTTCTGGAGGACAATTATGCAGATGATTCCTTGTCTGTCTTTTCATTGAACTTTAATAAGTCAAAAACTTATTTAAATGCATTGATATACCATGGAGCCCATTGGGTATTGGCGGCCTGACTTTTCCATCAAACACTGGATCTAAACATCAAATAACACAAGTCAATTAAGATTATGTAAATGAGTACCAAGAATTTTGCTTTTAAACAATAGGGCAAAAAGGGTCCTTACTGTAAAAGAGAAACAAATTGAACAAATATTTAATATGTGAAATATAAACAAAAGCTATTTAATATCAAAAGAGCTGCTGTATTTTAAAGCACCGCTATACTCAGACTGTTTTGCTCCAAACCCTAATGGCCACAACAGTCTGCACTGAAACTACATTTCCTACCGAAAATTTTCCATGCCATATAACCAGGCTGTGGACCAACAGAGAGTTGGTGGACAGCGATGAAACATTTTGGATAAACAAACAGAAACAAAATCAGAGCTCACTCTGCATATCAACCCTCCCTTCTCTGACATAGCCAAAGCACGGCCACCCTGTCCCACCTCATGCACTCTGACAGTTGTGCTGCCAGGAGCTCTTTCTGTGTCCCAGGAGAGAGATCTTATGCAGACACCCAAGAAGGGTCAGACAGAAGACAGACCTGCTCAAGGGAATTGTGTCTCTTCCTGCTTCACAGAATTTTATGTTCTGATCTATGCAATGCTTTACAGCATATTTTGAATACAGTCATAAAGTAATTTATTTAAACCTAATCAAGTACCAAACTAAGAATTTGGCGGACTGCACTAGTCCAAATCCCCCACACTCCAGCTCTCACCAGGGCATAGACAGCAGCTGTCCCACGCCCCAGAGTACCTTCTCCCCTCAGACTGCACAAGCTGCACTTCGATTAGTGTATTTCGAGCCTTCTGGAAACAGAAGTAACATGATTTTGGGTGCTGCTACTATTTCATCTCAGATAGAAAACAAGGCAGGTGCACCATGCAGCACTCCATTAGCTGCCTCTGCCATGGAGACAGACACTCAGCAGCTGATGCAGCAGGTAAGCTTGCAGCATCTCAAAAGCCACCAGTTATCTGACCCTGCCCTTTGTTCCATCTAATTAAGCTTCTTCCATTCCCAATCTTTGATCTGACATCCACTGACAGGTTCCCTTGTGTGTGCCCTTAACCTTCCTCCTCCTGGTGCCCCATCCCCACCCAGCAAGACATCACAGTTATCATTCATTTGCTTACATGATGTCCCATCTATTCTCAACTCTTTCCTTCCCTCCAAGAAACTGACTCACTACCTCACTTCCCATCTCCCATTAAAGTGAAAAAAAAGAAATAAACTTTTTTTTGTTTGCTTAGACTAGACTGAACAGCCTTATTTCACTGACACACACACTATTCCTACATAAACCTACAGCTATCTAGATTTAATATTACCCATTCTTTTGCATTACCACACCCACCCACGAAATTAAGCAAGTAATAATTCCAGGAAATCTTTCATTTGAGAAACCACTGCTGGATTTTTAGCATACTTTTGGCCTTTCTCTTGAGTTACTCGTTTTTAGAGTCATGGAAAAAGCACCATTAAAATTTAATCCATGCAATCTTTGTTTTACAAGGTAAGAACAAGCACGGACCCTGCAGTGCTTGAAGCTCAAGGTCAACAGCAAATAGCACCACAAACAAATACTATCATCAGTAACCTGTGTAATTTCTTATCCTATTTTAATTTCAAAATCTAACCACCCAAAGGCAATTTAGGCCCTTGTCTACTACACAGATAATCAGACTTAAACACAGCTATAGCCACTCCATGCCACTGCACATCTTCATCCTGTCCTTGAAAACACCACAAAAGCCTATTTAATGCAGAGCTTTGGTCACCTTTGAAATGCTACAGTTAAACCATGGTAATGAAAAGGTATCATATTTGTTTTCTTTGCATACAAATTTTGTGCTCCAGTATTCCAAACCTAGTGAGCAAACTGAGACGTAAGTTTCAAGAGGGCATTTTCAACAGCATGGGCTAGACAGAACACACCAAGAATTTCCACTTTTCTCACACCAGGTGCTTTCCTGCTAGTCTTCTTTCTTCTGTCTTTGCTCCAGGCTTTTCACATGTTGCACATACACACAACAGAAAACTCATTCTGGTTTGCTTGTGGCAGAAAATGAGACCCAGCTTGGGTATCATTTAGATGGACAGCAACAGAAAGTACATTTGCAAGAACTGAGCAATTCTGCATAATTAATGGATATAAGTTTTATACTGTTTGCGTAAAGGCCTCTGTACATATATATTTTCAACAATATGTGGGTTATAAGAAAGTTCAAGCTTCATCAGAATAATCATTTCATCTACATTATTCATACCACAGTGCATTACACACAACAGCTTGGCATTACTGCCTGCCAGGATGAAAAAGCATGGAACAGATGTTCGGGTACAGTTCCACTGCCCCAAACCATGCACACACTGCTGTATTTTTAAGTAGTTTGGTATATAACACAGGTCTCATGCAGCCATAGAAGTTCCAAGCAAAGATCTTTACTAGCTAAAAACATCATCCTTCAAGCAGTCAGTTGGGAAAGGCCACCAGAATCCATTTATTCTATCATTCCAAAAGCAGAATAACTGTTTTTCAAATACACAGGGATTGTTTCAGTACCATTCTGCAGCTGATCAGATCTACATTCTCCCTCTCTTCTGTACTGCATTTAGTGTGGTTACCCCAAAGCACAAGCTAGAAGCAATCTTTCATATGAAGGTCTACATCTATAGCCGAGCAAAGAAATGGGTGAGGCTATATCTAGTCCTCATCACTTCCTTGCAGAGCCAGCGACAGCCAAGTACTGAGCTTGAAAAAAATTAAGTGGTAAAAATGCAAAAAGGAAATGAAGCATTTAAAATATTGAAGTATTTATGAAGTATTCATTATCCATCAAAGCTACATAAAAAGAGCAGCTTTTAAAACGTTGAAGATACAATATATATAAACATTTCATCTCTCAAAAATACCAAATTAAGATTCTAAATCAGTTTCCCTTCAACTGCCCACAAGGAGAAGTTCTATAGTGAGAGCCCAGAAGCCGGTCAAAGTGAGTGCCAGCAGAGGACAAGCAGAGCTTTCCTCCCCTGCTCCCCAGGGATACCCTTGTTTTCAGAGTATACCAATACTTTGCCACAAATACGAACACAGCTGAATAGGAACAAAGACTGGTCATCCAATCAAACACAAAAAGCATGTGCTTTATATTCCTACTTTATAATACAGGGCAGGTGGGCAGTCTCAACGTTCAGCCAGTGTTGAACAGCCAAGGCAGGCAGGAAAGTGTGTGCCTGCCCAAACAGGTAGCAGCACATCCTTGCCTGATCCAGCTTCTGGCAACTATTAAATAAAGGTTCTTCTCAATTAATAATTATCCGGTAACACCAGTCGTAGTGATAACATCTGGAACTGCTCCTATGCTTCCCTAAAGAACCCAACATGTGGACTGTGCCATACAGATCTCTACTTGAGGGCTGGATTTCTCTTTAAGATCAGATTTATCCTTAAATAAAAAAATCCTTATCCTTTATTTATCCTAAAATCTGTCTTCTCAAGGAAAACTCTTCATGTCCACCAACCAGCTGAACTTCTCCCAGCCACTGTCACCTCTTTGAGTTGCTTAATCCAGCCCCCACCCTCACCAATGGGGCTTCTAAATCAATGTTGGAATCAAGTGCCCTCTGGCTACATGTAAATACAACACAGGAATATCGATAGCACTTGCTGTAACACACAGCATGTAAAACTAGCATACATTTATTCCAGTTCTATAGAATTTCACGGTTGTTTCTCAGTGGGGGAGTGGAGAGAATTTTTATTTTTAAAGTTTTTACCTTAGTGGTAAAACCCTGAGGAATTCAAAAAAGATTTTGTGTTTAAGATATCTCCATATTCCAAAACATCCGAGACCTTCAAATGTGCATCTATTCTTTCTGGTTTTAAACACTGATTACTCAATTAGTAGATAATTACACTTCAGGGTGTTTAAAACAGAGGATATTCCACAGAGGTTTTCCTCAAACAAATGTCCTTCTTCCAACCTTGAGAAGACAAATGAAGACTCACTAAGTTGCCATCTTCTCTACTATTTTTGCCTCAGTCCTCCAATGCACGTTATGCCCAATCACCCCAGATATGCCAGAGCAAAGCAGTGGTGCACGGGAAAGCACGGCAAAGTCACCTGCCCCTGTGGAATGGATACAGGCTGAAGGAAAGAGAAGCTTTTATATTTCCTGAAGAATTCAGTTTAATCAAGCCATGACATAACAGTGTTCACTCTCTGAGCTCAGGGGAATCACACAATTTATAATAAGTAGTCCTTGAAATTGTGAATACAAATAAATCCTATTTACATGTGCATCTTAAGGCATAACACTGAATATGTAGCAGCAAAGAAAGAAAGAAAGAATGAGTATTGTCTGTTCAGCAGGGAACTACAAGCTCACAGCCACAGACACTGCCCAAAAACAGACTGCTAAAATTATTCCATAGCTTGCTAATCATAGTGCAGTGTGGGAGCAAAGGAAAATGCATCATTATTGTCGAAGTGCTGGGCTACATACAGGGAATCCATCAAACTTTAAACATACAGAAAAGCTCTAGCACAGAAAAGAAATACATTACAGGTTTTGGGGAGCAAAGGTGTAATTCCCAAAAAACATTGCACACAAAATTTTACACTCATCTCAGAGCACAGGAAAACCAGAACTGTCTAATCCTAATCTCAATGTATCTGCCAGCCAATTCCTGTCTCTTCAACTACAGATCACTATTAACATTAAGTTCCACAATTGTGCTGTGAGCACAACTTCCCCAAGAAGAAAAGAACAAAGCACCAACAATACAGTCAGGTGGCCCTTCATGTTTGAAGCATGGATTATATTGATGCAGTAAAGTAGGAGCTGAACCTTTAGCACAAAAAGAATACCAGAATTTTCAGACCAAAAGAGTGTACACAAATAAATGTGCGTGCTTCAATAGTCAATAGTGTAGCTCTACCAAAAAAGATGATTTTATGCTACGAATTCTAATTTAATTCTACGAAAGACTGCCGATGAGTACCAAACAAACCCCATTGGCACAAACGTGTCAAATTGCTGGGAATACAGAACCAGAAGGTTTCAAGCTCATTCATTTAAACACAATGTCTCAGAAACAGTTGAAGCATGAAAAAAAAAAATCAATAAATGATGTCATAATTATATTTGCAATGGAAATTTTTAACAGACCAACCAATATACAGCATTCATTTCAAATAAAAGGAGCAGCAAGCTTTAGTCCTCTGTTAAATGCCACGTGGACCAATTTCTTACCACACAGCATGTTGGCTATAAATCTTAACAAGCAGTTTTAAATTGCTGCTATTATTGCTCATCAAGACTGAATAATCCTGGATAGTGTTCAGGGAAGCTTCTGTAACATCTATCTCAAACAACTATTAATTCCCCATTTCCATGGGGATGAAATTTCAAGCAACAACCGCAGACTCCTCCACTGTTTAAATGTGGGGTTATAGAAAAGATGCAAAGAGACTGCAAGACTGGAAATTTCAAACAGACAAAACCGACAAACTCTTCCCTTTGGGAGCAATGCAGTACAGGAGCAGTTTTTCCAGGTAGCAACCTCCATCCTTAGAGAGCTTTTCAACTTGAGAGGTTGTGGACAACCCAATCCACCTCTGACACTATCCTTACTTTCAGCAAAAGGTTGTGTAAGGTCATTTCCAGGCATCCTTTCTAACACAGTTTCTAATAAGAAGCAGTTATCCTTGAGCAGTATGATTTTAGTTTTGATGTAGTCTTGAGCAGATTTGAAATTCATTGTCAAAATACAGAGCCAATTCAGGCTATACAATTATCATTAAGATGTCTTTTCCCCCTCATTGCTACTGCTTTTTTAGGAAAGGGTTTTGAATGAATAGCCCACATTGCTGCTTAATGGCATAAGATATGGGAAGTATGTGGGAGGCAACCTACCTCCCTTATCAACAAATAAGATAATGGCATAAGCTCAAAAAAATATCACTGAAAACAATATTAGTAGTACAGCTACACAAAGTCTATTCCCTTTAAACTTCAATTTAACTTTCCCAAATTTACTGTAGACAACATTATATATAGCTAGGGAAATAGCTGCTTCGCTTCTAAGCTGTCTTTGCTACTAGCTAGAAACATTCTTCACAGTAATTAACATACAGCCTGAAAGGTCTTTTATCGCTTCTCCCTTCAGACACGTTAGAAGATGTGGGGGGAGGTGGGAGGCTCTCTCTCACAAGAAATACAAGTTCTATTTATCACATTTACACAATTTGACTGACAAGTAGAACAGCAAAAGACTGCTTACATACCTTTATTCAATACTACATAATTAACAAGTTCTGCTTCTAAAGAAGTGATATAGAACTCTGCTCAAAACCAAATCTTATTTCTGCAAGCACTCTGCCATGTCTGTACTGCCGTCATCTCCTATCCCTCCCAATGCCTAACAAACCAGTTTTCCTCTAGATATCCACTTAATTGTTACTAGTTTTCAATCTACTTTGGGATCCTTCTTTGTATTGACCACTTGGTTATATGGAAACATGCATACACACACAAAAAAATGCTCATAAATAACTGAAACAAGAGAGAAATCTCAGACTTGCAACAAATTCATTATTCCTTCCAAGATATTAAAGTTCTAGAGCAGGTACAGCAGTCATGTCTGCAATTTCTCACTCTTAAGTGCTTCATTGTATTTTCACAACTGCATATCACATTTCTGCAGAGAAGAGAACAAGTTTGCCACAGCGCAAGCAATGCTCATCCAGACATTCCCGTATCCTCTTACCTTGGATGCACTGCAGGGTTCCATCCTCAGCCCTTATAGTAAAGGTTTCACCTGGATTAACTTGAACCAAAAAGACCTGCCAAAAGAAAAAGACATTTGTTTCACTGTGACCTTCAAAGATTAAATTCCCCCAACCCAACGACTGTGTTATCCATACTTTGGAAGAGATACGGAGGGCAGGGAGGGAACAGACTGGTATACACATATAGGTACCAGCAGGTTCCAACAGCCAGTAGAGATTTATAGCCTTCCTATTCACCTAAGTTTTCAGAGCTGAAATAGATGTAACTGAGTTGCAGAGAGGCGAGAATTATGGCTTTAGGTCCCATCACCACACTCCTAACAGTGTGTTTCACTTGGCCAAGTACTGATAGCTAAGGACATCAATCTTTAGACCATTGGCTCGTAAGAGCAGACAGCAAAAAATCCAGCATGCAGCGACAAGCCATAATAGGATTTAAAAACCGGAGCAGAGGTTTTTTGCAGCATAAGAGGAGTTGATCCATTACACTGTTAAAACTTTACCCTTTACTTCTACATGACATCTCAGTTAAACACCCCCCCCCAGCACTCAATATTGCACGCAGAACTAGTAAAAAACTATTTGTTTAGCAACAGGCATAATAATTTTTTGAATAATAATCAGAATATCATCCCAGCCTGCTACTGCTCTATTCTGCAGATGACAGGAATGCTATGAAGACCAAGAAGCACTAAAACGCATCCCAGTTCATTGTACAATATACTCATATTTATTAATTTTCAGGTGTCTAAAATCATGGTTTTAAAACTTACAATTTGGATGTGTTTCTTTAATGGGAAGTTTTACTGGGAACTACCAATTGTTTTGCTGCTTGTGAAGCTTTTACTCAACTTTTGTTACCTTTGCACTGTCAGAAGTTCAATCAAAATTTGGATTAATCTTGGTATAAAATTGAAAATTCAGATTTATATCTTTTTTGTGAAAATGGTCTAAATTTATGTCTGGTCTTTATATCCTGGGACACCTACATAAAGAATTTAATCATTCACTCTGGAAAGACAGATTTTTTATGTTGTGTCTCTGAATTCCTTAAGCTAAACATGTAAGATAATGTTTGCCTAGATGACCTCTTGAATTGCAGTAATTCTACAGAAACTCATTATATCAGTAACATTTTTAGAGAACAAGCTGGACATCAGAAAAATAACACTGAAAGCCATTATTTTGACTGCAATAGTAATTTCTTCACTGATGAGGGCTGATCCGATTCCATATATACATACTGAGCATCAGAAACCGTTCAGAAAAGAAAAGATGCACAAAGTTATTCCATCCCTAAGCCCCAAACAATCAACATTTAAAGTGACAGCATTTAAGTGCTCATCTCCTACAAAGAGATATGGATTATCTACAACAGGATCCAGGCATCAGGTCAAAAGAAGCACAGAGCAAAACAGTGTCATTCAGCTTAAAAACGACCAACAAACTAGAAACCTGAACACAAAGGGGCAAAGACTCAAAAATATGTGATTAGCCCATTTGCATTACACATCAAAGCCAACAGCTCTAAGGCTGGGCATTTATTAACCTGCTTGATAAACATAAACCAGATGCTCTAGGACACCATCAGACCTTTAGGAAAACTTGCTCCAAATCCTCAAAATCCATAGGCTAACTGGACTGATGTCTTGTACATGAAAAAATCCATCTTTTCTCTAAAGAAGGGAGTTGAGTTTAATGGCATATACAAGACTGGGCACAAGAGCCTTACTACACAAGACACGTATCTGCCTCAGAGCTGGTTACCAGAAGGGCACAATTTACGATTTCCTTTTCAAGGAGTCCTTCTGAAGGTCAGTGGCAAGCCCAAGCATCTGCATTAGCATGCCTCCAGTTCTGCATTGAAAATAATTCCTTGGGTTTCCACATTAAAAACACCTTATCAAGATTATATTACCAACAACAGCTGTTGCTTAGGATGGTCAAAGTAAAAAAGCATTATCCTTCCTTGCCTAATTACAGGTTTTTAACAAACTGTTCGACCAACAAATGTGTGTCACCAAAGGGCAGCAGCCACCGCAGCTTCATCTCCCATCACAAGTCTGTGGGGAGAGCCAGGGACTTACATATAGTAGCTTCTATTAAAATCTTATATATATGGAAATAAAACCTTATTGACAGTTCCCAGAATACAAGCATACAAGTTCCACCATGGCTTTCACCTAAAATCCAGTAAAACTAATCCTGGTTTCCCAGGCTCTTGACTAAGTTTTTCAGCTTCAGTGTTCATAAAATTATATTTGTAAAATATGATTTGTACCATTTCATCTCCTAATGCTTTACAAGGCTGAAAGCCATAATGGATCTGGTTTTATTGATATTTGGATATTTAAATATAATCACAAGCACAAAGATTTTCAAAGGATGTCAGTAAGTGTACTGCACTAACGATGGCAGCTCCACCAGAACACCACTTCCAGAGTAGTGGGAGTTTGTGCTACAGAAGAAGAAACAACATTTATGAAATTGATTCACTTCAGCAAAATTTCAGAAAAATGAAGAGCCAAGCAACAAGAAGAGAACCCAAGGCCCTGAGCTGCCAAGACTTTATGTACAGTCAAAGAGGTCTTATCCAGCTACACAGGGTTTCTCAGAACAGTGAAGAAAACCTCCAGGTATGGTGGTACAGAAAAGCATATGCCAAAATATGTAAACATCAGTCCACATAACAGACTTAAAAGTTGCACTGTAGGCAAGAACTGCATTGGAATAAAGTAGTATAGCTATCATTTCCCAAAATTAAAAAAAAAAATCAATAAAGTTTTGAAGATATTACAGTACATTTTTCTGCACTGATTCTCATATTAGCCACCTCTGAGGCAGAACAAAAGTCTTATGGGCTGTTGCTGGGGGAAGGCAGCTGTACTAAGAACCAACAGGAACAGCAGTTGTGACTGATGTTGGTCAACACTGGAGCAAGAGCTGGATGCAAAGGGAGGACAGCTGGCACACAAGCATGCACACCCAAGGTGGCCTCAGATCCAGGAACAGAGATCAGGATGCTCCTCAGGCAAGACCCTCTGTGTGCTCCCCACCACAGGCAGACCCAGTCTTTCCTCTCCCTTCCACCCAAACCTGGGGTTACTGAGGGTTGCTCCCCTAATCCACCCCACCACCTAAACCCCTCTGCACTCACCCCATGCTGCACATAAACCCCTGAGCGTTTGCAATTACAAAGCACTGACTAATGAGCTGCAGAGTTGAGGTCAAACAATTAAAGCCAGCTCACAGAATATTAGATACTGGGTATTTTCCAGCCAACGCCCCAGTTTGTCCCAGTTGCCTGGGACAAATAATATCAAGGCACACTGCAACTTCTTTTGTTTATACACACTAAGTATGTCAAACTAATTCAAAGATTTATTTTCCCATGTCCTCCTAAACTGCAAAACCATGTTCTGCACCCTGGAGCACAGCTTTTCTACTGCCTTACTACACAAGGGATCTTCATCAGAATGCTTCATTTCTGAAGTTTTTAATTAAAAATCTGAAGAAGGCAATAAAAAAGTCTACAGATAACATCTTTATTTTAATGAAAACAAACACGAACGGACTTTAATTGCCTTGTGCATCTTCCAGTATTCATCATCCTAAACATGCACATTTATAAGACAGCAGCAAGAGAAGAGTTTGAAAACTCCCTTTGAGCCACACTGCTGCCCAACAGCATCATGAGGGTGTCCTTGGGGACACTCCAGCCCAGTTCCAGTCCCTTGGACTCCTTACAGTCAAAACGCTGGAGCTTGCGACAGCTGACTCCTTACAGTCAAAACGCTGGAGCTTGCGACAGTTGCAAGTAGGGTGTCAGCAGCACAAGCTCAAAGGTTTTTTCTTTTCCCTAGAAAGTACTCAGATGTTTGCTTTAGCAGTTGAATCCACTCAGTGTTGAAGCCTAGCTTCACCTGCTGCATCCTCAGAGAAAGCCTGCTATCTCCATAACACTTTTTTTCTGTATTTATTTTGCATTTAAGAATGTTATTGTACCTTATCTAAACAGCCATGCTTGTTAAGACTTATTAATATTACTACGTTTCACGGTTACTATAAATACTTAAAACCATCACACACAATTTAACAGTATATTTGACTAAATGTTCATGATCAGCCAATGAGCGTTACTCCTATCCCCTTTATTCCTACTATCCAACTCTGATACCTACTGGGAGCAAGGGAAGAGGCTAGCAAACCTGCCAGCAAAGTCTAACACAGCCTTGAAGCTCAGGTTCTGGAATATAAAACTATACAAGTTGTGGGTAAACAGTCTAATACACCAACAGAAAATGCTGCCATATAAGGAACTAAGGGCACATACTATTATATATTTTCTATAGCACTGGTTTCCTTATAAAGCTGCTTTTTAAGCACATAGAAGAAAATTAAGATTTTAAATAGGTCACCATCCACTAACTGCTTTGCTGCAGATGACCTGTGAGCACAGAAGCAGCAGCAAGTAGGAAGATATTCACTTGCATCCAAGTGATGCAATACAATCCCATGCTTTCTTTAAAATATTTCTACTTTAAGAATCTTTTTCACACCAAGGTCAAACTGGCAAATGTACTGCTTTGGCATATTCAAACCCTGCCTTAAGCATTGTTCAATGCATCAAATTTCCCCTTCTCTGTTTAGCTATACCATGCTTCATAGAGTTGGAGGCCATAGCACCATAGGCACCATCTGGGATCCAGCCACAGCTTCTTCACAAATGCTTTAAATTATTGAAGTCTACTGCATTTTGGAATATATTACATCTTCAGAAAAAAAGAAGCAAACAAAAACACCACCACCAAACTCTCAGACGCCAGAATCTCCACTTGGGTCCATTCTCTATTCTACTTTAAAACACTGCGCTCCAGATCCTGACAAGTTTCCAGCTTTGTCCCACAGGAAGGTCCAAAGGATTCACACCATTCTGCACACAATATTCTTCTCAGGAATCCATCACTCCTCAGCCATACAAGAGCAGGTAGGGTAATACTTTCAACCTCTCTTCATTAAGAAACATGAGGGAACATGCTACACCTTTAACAATAAACCAGTGATTTTTAATCATTAATACTTTGATAATAGTGTTCTGGGCTCAACAATCCTTTTTCCCATAAGAGAGAAAATAGAGGCACGAGGCAGTTCAGTCAGTTGTAATGAATGCTACTGACAGAAAGGCCGCCAAGCAACAGATCCAGAGTCCCCTAACTTATCTCAGGTTAAACACAGTCCCAATCAAGCAGTAACAAGAAAAAAATAATCAGTATATCTGTGTAACAAATTGCTCCCAAATGCATATAAAGCTTCATGAAGATTCCATGTTCCATTGCATTCACAAAAATATTTTTGTGAACAGTCAGTTTGCTCACCAACATCATTCAGTTAAAATGCCTTCAGAAAAAGCTCATTCTAGATACTTCCTAAATAGCAGGTGCTGCCCATTGGTTAGTTTTGCTAATGTTACTGTCTGCCATCTGTTCCAGTCTAAATGCCTTCTCTATGACTATTGAATCTGCTTTAAAAGCCACTATATTTAAACAGAAGAGAATTTCGCCATCCTTTATCTGATATCCATTTTTCAGGAACTGATGCTTCTCATCTGAGGTATCATAGACATGTATCAGCTATAAACCATTTTTCTTCTTGAAACAAGGTTCCACATGCAAGTACCTCTCCTCTAAAGGACATTTCTGCAAGTGTGTGTGTATATATATGTATATATATATAAAAACAATCAAGGAAATATGAAGAAGCAATTCTAAATTTTGGTATGAAGTTCCCTCACTCAGCTCAACTGCTGTTCAGGTCCAGTATAAACCCCAGCCAGCTCAACATCTGCAAGTCCCTGCAAGGTGCACAGACTTCTAGTGTTAAAAGAAAGTACCAAACCTTGTTCCTTGTTTAGTACTCTCATCTTCCCTATTCTGAGTATATGAGTCTAAAAGACAAGAACTAGCACACACAGTACTACGTACAGTGCCTGGGCTCAAGCCAAACAGTGAAAAAAATAGGGTTTGCTAAATACACCTTTAAAAAGGGTGGGCAACCAGAAAACTTGCTACACCGCTGCAGGTGCACTGAGCAAACCAAACTGAAACAAAACTTCCCAAGTTTATCACCCAGAATTCTGTACAGACGTGCTATGGCACAGCACGCTGCCCCGCCGCTTTATACCCCAAGCTTTTAAGAGCTTGCAGGGGAGTACCTACAGGAAAACATTGAAATTCTTGGACCAAAAGGTTAATTACCACTCCCAAATCCCCACAGGAGTTACAAGTGGATTAGAAGCAGAACAGAGTAAGCAGCAGCTCTGGAAGGAACATGAAAGCATTAAATATAGTCAGCAGTGTGGAAATTAAGTGTGGGAAATTAGGAAAAAAAAAGGGGGGTGGGGCAGTGCTAGAAGTGCCATTCTGGGTAGTGTAGAGAAGAGAGATTACTGTCAAGCAGGCAGAGACATTCCTAGCTCTGCAGTTCTTATTCCCAGGAAGATAGAATAATTGAGTCCTATACCATTTTCTTACAGTACAGGACTATTTACTGGCAGAATTGCCTTTTGCATCTCTCTCCATCTGGCTGCTGGTAAAAGTGAAAGGTTTTTACCAGCTCCAGTCTGCTGTTTTCTACATATCTAAAACCAGGTCTTTTTAAAGAAAAGTCTGTTCTCTTAAGCACAGCGTTCCCAGGTACAGCTTACAGCACAGCTCTACCATGCTGGCATGGCTGTGGCTTCACATATCCAGTAATGCAAAAGGGTGAGCAATGGCAAGTTTACCCAGAGCATCTCATCAGAAGAAAGAACTGTCTGCTCCAGAGCACAGGGCACTAATCTGTGTGCTGGCCACACTGCAGTCTTGAAATCCTTTACCTGCCTCGTGTCCCACCAGCTCAGCTACAATGCTTTCTTACTGCCAGCTTCTAATAGAGACTGTAATTACACCCTGCAAAAGCATGTCCCCTTGTAAAACTAGCACCTATTTATGGAGTAATATAAAACACCTTTATTAAGGCAGTCATTCTTACTGTGAATGTTCAATCTACTCTGAAAGTTGTTTCTGCCTTACAAGTGACTAAGATAAATATCTCTGAACAAATACCTAACATTTGCTTCTACGCTACACATAAATCATGTCAAGAACAATTAACGTAGTCCATTTTTTGCTACTATATGCAGAGATTGAACAAAACATTTCTTGTAATTTCATTCAGTTTTAGAACTGCACTTTCAAAAAGTGAAGATATCAACTAAGGCTTCAGGAATAGGATAAAAATAATAAAATAGAAAAGCAGCTAAACTTTCCAGCATATGAGGGCACATCCAGACTAGAGGCCAAAAAAAGTCTCCAAGACAACTGTTAGTCCAACTACAAGAGATAACGTGAGGTCTACAAGCATCATCCAACAAACATTTACACAAAAAAGGAACATGGTCCAGAACTGTTCTGCTGAGTCACATTTGCATAGCACAGCCAAAGCAAGAAGTAATGCACTTCCATTACATCAGCAACTCTTTTTATTCCAAAACATTAAATAAGAAGCTAGTTTAAAGGCCATGGAGGCAGTCAAAGAAGGCTACTGAATTATCACTAATGGGGAAATTCAGAGATTGGACTTAGACCCCCAATCAAAGGGGTGCTCAGAAGACTTAGTTTATTCTTTCTGCAGTACAGGCAGCACAGTCTGGCCTGATAAATGGTTTCCAGAAAGGAGGAAAGGGCATATTTAAAGAACAATTATCCTATCCGGTATCAATAAGATTGTTCCTTCACTTAAGCATATTAATATTGGACTTGGTAAATAGAGCCCCTAAAAGCTTTCTTTTCTATTTTCTTTAAGTGGAAGCACAATGGCAGAAATTACTTTAGGGTTAAAAAAACCCCAACAACAAATCACAGCAATGAATGTCTGTATCATAACAAGAACCCAGATGAGCATACAGACTTAGAAGCATACAAGAAAAGCTGAAGTGAGTCTTGCTTTCAAGGTCAGTCTCACTCAAAACACAGCTTGGAGGAAGGAACAAACCATTAAGGGAATGAGAAGTAACAAAATGACATTTTATACAGATTCATGAAGGACAGTTAACTTCTGATTAAAACACTTCATTGAAATGTCTCATAAGTGAGTAACACAGAAAAATGGCTAGGGTAGATCTTCTACAAAGAGAAAGATTAACCCAAGATGACTGGTTCGGGAACCGACCATCTTGCACCTCCACACTCTATTCTGACATGAAGACATAGTTATTGTCTTGCAATCATTCTGCCTACTTCTGAACAAGCTGAATACCTACCAGAAAAATATGAAAACAACTATAAACTTGCCTTCTTTCAAAAGCCCACTTAAAACTCAGTTCTGCTTCTCCAAGGTTCATAATGGGTCACAGAGCAATACACAGGAATGCCAGGATCAGTATACTTCAATAAGCAAAGAATAGCAGACATCACAGGATTTGTCTTCAGTTCTCCATTTCTTTCCTTCTTTCTCTTTTTTTACAATTCCAGCATCTTTGCTTCAGCTGTTAAAAATCTCATCACAGACACTAGCAAGATGTCTGGATAACAACTAGCACAAGTAAATCATAAGACTAGCTTTTTGCAATATCCGCATTGGTAGCATTTATAGCCATTATTTCAATCCCATTATTCTAACTTCAATGAACATACTCACAAATAATCACATTGCGGTACACTTAAAGCATTCCAATGTAAGGCCATATTTCTACCTTCCAGGAAATACTCTGCTTTCCCAAGTGCTAGGAAAAAAACAACTCCCCCATCTTTAAAATCCCTTGGTGGTGCAGAAATACTTTAAGGCAGCTGTTTTCTGCAAAGCTCACTGACCTGCTGTGATCCATCGCCATTCACCATGTGAGGCATCATGGCTACCTCCCCGTTCAGCAACGGCGGCAGCTCCAGCGGGATCTGGTCGGTCATCATCATTGTGACGTACATTCATGGAGAATTTTCCTCAACAGGGTTCCTGCAAGAGAAGCATCAGTTAGACATTGGAAAACCCACTTGTACTTTAAAAGGTCACCAACATCCATGTGGATTTTGCTATTAAGGTAGCGACCTAAGCAGGATGCCTGCTTTTGCAACAGGATGCACATATGAACTTGAGGTTGAGCATGGTTTAGTGATTGGTAGGAATGGTTGGACTCAATGACCCTGGAGGTCTTTTCCAACCTGGTGATTCTGTGAGGCTCTGAATGGAGGTTTTCACTGTTATATCAAGAGCACAGAAAGTTGTTTCCATGCAAGACTTCCAAAAACCCAACTAAGCTAGGTTTCCACGCTTTCCCATAATTATAAACCCCAGTCCTCACTGCACAGCTGAAACAGGGAAGTTCCAAGACACTGAGGGAGATTTGCTCTGTTCCTGAAGATCAGCATTCTGCTTGTAGCCACAGTTCTTGGAACTACATCACCTGTGTGGTTAAGATGCTACATCAGTTTCACTCAATATCCACAGTTCGAAGACAAACACCTTTAGTTTCCTTTTACAGCCCTGTGAACAGTGTGAATTGCCACCCACAACACAAAAAGCACGTGCCTGATTTCCACTTAACCATAATCTAAAAAGAAAGGTAGGTTTCTGCTGGATCAGGAGGGAGAACACATCACCATACTCCAAACACCTTGTACTATACAGAGAACAACAGAAGATGTTTCCACACCAGGATTTGTGAACTCATACATCACTTCGAACACATCCTCCCTCTTCACAGCTAATTGATGTGATATATAAACATCACTAAAAATAGATTGCTTTGTAAAATTAAGTCTTAATTCAGAATTAAGCATAACATCACACTGTTTTACGGGGCAATAATCCAGTTCTTTAGGGAGTAAGATGGATGGCCTAATCACATAGCTTATCCAGACTTCTGCACAAAAACTCCTAAGCAAAGCAACCTTACAGGTCTGGTGCTGATCAGGCCACCTCCTCAGTATCTCTCATGCCATGGAACCCCAATTTCCTGCTGAACAATTTTATCTACATCACAAATTCAAATTAGAACAAAAAATTTGCTGTGACTTAGGTGGCTGGAATCAGCTGGCACAAGACCACCAGAGTGCAGAGAGGGGAATTTTTGGCAAACAGCAATGGGGAAATCCTTGCTTATGAAGAAAGCATTGTGGGATCTAGTATTTACATAGAGCACTTGACCACAGAGTCATAAACTGGGAGTTTAATTCATCTGCTCTGGAGGGGATGAAGGGCTGAACCAGCCTTCTGCCAGGGTTTAAATTTAGATTTTCAAGGTATACATTTAACAACTACATTAAGAAATATACTGAAATATGCTGCTTTAATTTTCATTGACCTCTTCAACACCCCATTGAAATCCCATCGCTAGCAGAGCAACCTGATGATCAGCAACAGCAGACTGACCATGGTGCTCCAGCTCCTGAAAAGGACCACTTGTGTATTTTACAAGCGACGGGAGTGTCCATTTGAACCTGCGCACAGGGGCTGAATCACATCTATCTTTTAATTCTTATCACATACACCCTCCTCCCCCTCCATCTAAGTAGTACTAGAGGACTAAATGCACATTTGTTTTTCAGAAGACACAAACTAAGCTTAAGTGCCTTTGTTCTTCAGAAGATGTGCAAACTGAGCCTTATTACCTTCAGCCATACACCTCAAGACCAATGTTTTAATTTAGCTCAGTACCAAATTTAGCACAACTCTCACAGCTCTTTACAATGTTCTTATGATGAGAAAAGTGGCGTTTTCACGTGAATAACTTCACTGAGATATAAACAGAGGCAACTTATCTTCATCCATATTTAAATGAAATCTCTCCTTTTGAGACTCAATGACAAGACGCAAGTTCTTTGAAAGCTTCAGACAGTTGTTGAGAGGATGGTACATCCACAACCAGGTTTCAAGTCCCATCTCCTGCCTGCAACAACTGCTTTGTCCCGGAGTCCGGCACTGGTTTAGATCTACTGTTACCATTATCCTGAATAATCTGCCCCGCAGTGCATACACCCATGGAGTAAGGAAAACAGACACTTGCTAAGCAGTCTTGTAGTCCTCAGGATCAGCTCTCTATCCAGCACAGTTCTATCAGTGACCAATGCCTCCCTGGTTTAGTCATTCAGAACTCTGACCCATCTGTTATGTGGGCTACAGAAATCTGCCCAAGAGCCCAGAAGCTTTGCTCAACACATTTTCCCCTGAAGTTTTGCAATATTTGGAGCTTTACCCTAAACCTTCTGGTTTTCGTTACTTCACAGTCTCAGGTTTTAATTTTTAAAAAGATTCAGGTCCAAAAGCAATATTTAGAAGTGTTTTGTTTCGGGGGTGGAGTGGAAGAAGTGGGCAAGTGTGATTTGGGTTTGGGGTTTTTTTTGTTTGTTTGCTTGTTTAAAACCATGAGGAAGAACAGAATATGTGAGTTTCAGAACCATTTCTTAAAACCTTGGGATTAAGTAAAACACCAGCAAAAACATCTGAGTTAGCAGCTTTCAATGGAAACAGACTCAGTCCATAGTCAGTTGTATCTTGAACTACACTGGTTATACATGCAGTTTTGTCACTATAGTGTTTGTGTATGTATATATATATGTGTTCATATATAAATAACTATTATTTTTAAAGAAAGACATGTTCATAAGAACTATTTTAAACCTACATAAAACAATATCCCCCCCCCACAAATAAATGACACATTCATCTAGTCTGAACCTGAAAGCCCCAGCTTTAACAGAGTTTAAGCGTCACGCCAATGCTATTTTCTTAAAGAAAAAAAAGCCAGACTGTAGCTTGAAGCTACATATTTTCCTAGTAATATTTCCATTCCAGGCACAACAACCAATATGTTGACATTTATTTGCTACATGTCATTATTTAAAGTTTTACAGCTGCATTCCTTTTGCTTGATTAATAGTTTGTCACTACAGCCATGTCTACACTTGCCTCACTTTAAAGGGGAGCAAAAAGAAAAAGGAATAAAAAGAGCTTCCTTCATTTGTCAGGTCTGATACGACGTTGCCAGAGGTAATACCAGCAACAGCCCTGGCTACGAAGCACAGCTGGCCATAGGCATTTTTTAAGCAGGATTTCACATAGATCCACTCCATGCTGAGTCAGATGAGATGGGGTTAAAACATCTACCATCAGACTGGCAGACTTCACATCAAAGCCAAAACCTTTGGAAAAGTACCACACAATTATTTAGCTTATTTGCTCATCCATCCTGTGTTATTAAAATAGATTTATTCACCATATATTCACACTCCTCCTGAAAAGTAGCATTCCTCTTAGAGGCAATGTTCATCCAAGGAAATTTGATTAATGCAAAGATGAGGTTTGAACACAAGCACTTTCTTTTTCCTGTAAATTCAGGAACATTGCGGGAAGAAAACACCAGACAAGGACTCAAAGGGCCAGGCCACATTTCAGGATATAAGAACTCTTCCTTAGCTAAAATACAAACTGCCAAATAATAATCCACAGCTTTTTTTTTCCCCGGCACTAACTCAAGTTTGGGGTTTTGTCCAGAAAGCTGACTATATTTAAATTCAAAAAAATATATACTTCCTGTGCGTCTACATTCCCTAAGTTTGGCTGGGATGGACCACAGTAATGCCAACATGGAGCAAGAGGCTGCATCTCCCTGTCTAGCTACCTCCAGAGTACAGCAAATAACAGCTTCCCATCCTGCTGCAGAGCACAGAAGAAATAACCATCCAAGTTTAATGCTTCTTTCCCCAGACCAAACTTCCAAACCTTTGGATATTTGCAAGTTGCTGTTAGAAATCCCATTTGCAGTTCAGTACTACAGTCTTCCACTGATAATTGAGATGACTCCATTCCCTTAAATTAATTCAATATGTGAACTAGCAATACATAAATTAGTTGCATGTGGTACTCGTGAAAAATTTAAAACACCCAGAAGTACAGAGTAACTATCCAAAAACCCATGACCATGTATGGTGAATTAATATGACCCAACAGGTTACATCAGAGTCCCCCTGAAATTCCAAAAGCAATGTGAACCACATCAAGATACCCAAGTCCTACTTTTCCTAGAAGGTTCTACCCATGGTATTTATGGGACTATAAGCCAAGAACATTTTTCTTTTTGTGATTTTTTTCCATTTTGTCTTTCACAAAGCTGAACAACCTCTTCCAGCTATGTCAGACAAATTCAGGGAACCTGGCAAAGACAAGAGGAGTTCTGAATATTCAGTCCTGTGACCACTCTCTGCAAAGGGCTCAGTTTTTATTTCCCTGCAGCAGACCATTAAAAGCTACCGAACAAAATGTTCTACTTCTTTATCAGAATCATCCGGAATTACAAAAGTTATATGACAAAGATGACAGACTGCTTTCCAACACCTGAGTGTGACATATCCTGGTTTATTTTAATACACAACAAAAATCCAGTGTTAAATACACGTTTGCACTACTGCAGTGCTTACACAGGGTTATTCCTTCTGATTAGAAAAGGACATAAAGCATAAAGAATAAGAAGGTATACCATCTTCAATCCCAGTATCACTATAGAAAAGATTTGAAATACACACAGAATAGAACTTTAAAAAGATTATTTCTCTTTCCAGCCAAAAAAACTCCTTACAATTCCAACATGAAGTTCATGCACAGACACGCCACAGGCACATACAGCAGTTACTAAACAAGTAAACAAAAACTTATTGGGTTTCCTACAAATTTTGTCCTCAGATGTGACGAGCAATTTTTCCACGGCTCAGCCACGTCCCAAACCAGCCCTCTGGACCACCAGCTACATCACTGAACAAGGACATCCATTTCTCAGACTGCTTTCCTCCAGATTAAGCTCGAACGCTACTTAGCAATAGCAACTATCAGAGAAAGGTAGAGGCGCACTGGTGCTCACCCTTCCCTTCCAAAGTTTTGTATAAATGTTTAATTGTCATGATCAGTAACCACAAGCTTATCATGCCTCTTTAATGAACCCCAGAAATTACACGGTATTGGCATGTACGGTACACACATGCCCAGTCCTCCCTGAGGAAAATTACCCTAAAGTATTCCTTGTAAAGGCAAGTCAGACATTGAGAGTGACTTTAAAGATGACAGAATCTATTACTCAACAAAAAGTAATGCATCCCATTGAGGCTGGAGAGAGGAGAGGTTTGTGTTAGAACCATATATACACACACATACACACACACACATCATTCTGACATAACACATGACCTCCTCTTGCATAGTGATTGATGCACTGATAGAGAATAAATAGAAACCACAAGGAACTTCCTTGGTAGTTTACAGAGATAGGAAAAGCTAGTTCAGGCACAATGTCAAAAATTCAAGCCTTTCAATGCCATAACTGATGTAACAGCCAGCAGTCACTTAAAAGGTGACTGTATCACCCCACCAGCTATTTTCTCTAACCTGTCCCAGGACAAACCAGGTTCTGCAACAAGGACATTCAGAAACGGGCATTTTTCTGACCACAGAAGGGAAGTATTTGTGGTATCTGATCTGCAACCTCCAAACCATATCCTAACAACTCAACCAGTTCTATCCCTCCACCATCACTTGCATAGTTACTGTGAATATAGATGGGTTCCCCCATGCACTGCATTGTATCACCTTCCAATACTTGCGTTCTTATAACTGTGACAAGAGGAAGTAGAAGTTAGCTAAAACTGTTTTGCCACAGTTAAAAAAAAAATATATGGAATCACAAGCTCACGTCACAGGGAGTCCCACTTAGCCCAAAAAAGTCAAACACAGCTTTAGAAAAACAGGCCCTGAAAACAGGGAAGACTCAAATATCACTAAATGAAATCTCACTTAAAGAATAAAGTAAAATACAACGAGAATAAGAAAACCCTTTTGCATTTGCTGCAGCTATTACCTGCAACACACATGATTATTACATAAAAAGAAATACTCTTGAAGTCATTTGCTATTTGCCAGGAGTTCACAAGTCAAACTCATATCAAAGTCTGGTATGTCAAATCACATCGCTGCTGATCATTACTCAGCTGAAGAAATGAGTGCTTTTTCCAGAGAATGTCTGAACCAGAACTAGAGAAAATATTGCACGTACGTACAAACAGAATATGTATAAACGCATCCATAAGCTCATTTGTATGCACATATACTCAGCCACTAAAAATTTTAAAGGAGCACATGAACAGCTAGGGTGGCTTTTTCTCCGTGTTACTGTTGATGCTGGTGCTTGCCTCCAAGAGATCAAAGAGCTTACACACAGCCCCATTTTCCTCTTGTATTTTGTACAGCATACACTGAAATTTCAGATTAATTAAAACATACATAATGCAATTATATTTTCACTAAAAAGCAGACTGGTAAATGTAGCTGCTTTCAAGAGACTCTTGCCACAGCTTGCCACTTGAATTCAGAAAGGAGTGGTAATAATTGTTCACGTAGAAAAGCCTCTTGAGACATGAGCAGTACCTGGAGGTATGTGCACAGATGGTTGGTCAAGGCACAAACAGTCTGGAATTTGTCTTGTCTGATGTGCATTCATTAGTTTAGTTAAATCACATCCGTCTGAAGAGTGACTGAAACCTGAAAGCACTCTTTCTCTGTTTAATTGCAAACACGGTAGATTAATTTAAAAGCATCCAAACAGGCGAGCTTCTTTGTAACGATTTTGAAGAAATAAATGCAATTTTCAAAATCTGCTACAACAAAAGAAAACAGATTAGCAGGAATGCCTACCTACAAAGCTCACTGGTATTTTATGAAGAGGTAGCAAAATGCCTGCCGCTTGTTCTCTGTGCCATTTCAGACAAGGACACCAGTAGCTGGATCCTAATCCACCAAGCTGAAAAGCATAAACCACCTCTCAAAACTTAACTACTGTAATTAATCAGTGGGTTGACTCTCCTCTACTTTATTTCTATTTTAAATAACAATGCATTTTAATGTCCTTGGTAAATTCAATCTTTAGAGACGGAATGATCAGCAATATTCAGTTCTATAGGAGACCAAGGAAAGCTAATGATGTTTTGCCCCACACTAGTGAGAAATTTTTAAGGCAGCTCTTCAAAGAGTAATAATAGGATGATTTTCAGTAGTTTGCATTTATTTAGACTTAAAATTTGTCCTTAAGTTTTGAAGACTTGAAACTCCTTTATTTTAAGAACATCAGTTTTGCACTGTCACCAGCTGCATACTCCTCATAGAAACATCTGTAACTTAGGAACAGAAACTATTAAAAAAAAAAAGAGAGAGAAAGGTTTCTAGTTCAACCTTGGGATTAATTACAATAAGCAAATAACTTCAAACATGTACCAGAACTGAGCATCAGGAATGGGGAGATCAGGTCAAACAGCATCATGCCTGAGTGTCTTATTTCACCAGGCAAGTACAACTAATCAGCATATAATAGCTCTGATGAAATACCAAAGTAAAGCAAGCTAGAGCACAAACGAGTCATTTACCAAAGGACAACTTCATGCCACTAGAGGATTTTTTTATTCCTGGTTTTCCAGAGAGAAAACTTGTGAAAACTTGTGTAGGAAAAGCCAGCCCACCCTGTTCCCACCACCACACACGCCTGGGGTGTGCTCATGCCCCAAAGGCAATCATATTATGGTGAAAATGTAATGGCACTAGATTTAAGGGAATAAACACACCATAAGTGAAACAGATCTCCAAACACTTTAATAGGCTTGTATTAGCTATGACTGAGGAGGAAGCCGCAGGCAGACAATCTAATCCAACCACCCCACAGCCTTCTCTCTTCTGCAAACAGCATTACAAGAACAAACTCATTTCCAGCTCAAAATCGATTCTAAAACACAGTATGAACCACTGGTCTAAGAGCAAGCTACACAGAACAAAAACTTGTATAAAACTGACTCTTAGTATCTGAGGTTTCCTATGCTTTTTCTTCAATCTAAAAATTAAATCAGTCATTTTTGCTATTTATATTCCTTTCCTTCTTCCACCTCTTCACACCTTTCTTTCCTTGGCTTCCTCTGTATCATCACAACAGATTAAAGAGTCACAAGAGACATATATTTCAAAAATAGAGAACATAATTCTCACAGGATTTCACAGCACTTCATCCAAGCAAAACCAGGTTGAGGTTAACTCTTCTTGCACGACAGTGACCAATTATTTTTCCAAGATCTTTTGTATTGCCGTTTCTTAACATTTTTTTTTAATGTTTTACACTTAAAAATCTCTAAGATTTGCTTTAAATAGCAACTACTTTAAGCATTTCTTTTCTTTAAAGGGAAATTAATTTATGCAATACCAAAAATACAAGCAATAATCAACATTTGAACTAATTTTTTCCTGCATGTCAACACAAACATCTGGGTGCTATCAATGGCTGTAAAACACACTACCAACAGCATCTCTGTCCTTTTCCAGGGGACCACAAACTACATCAAAGGCTAGATATGAAGAAAGACAATTCTGTTTTATCAACATCTTCCTCTCCAGTGGTCAGCAGGAGAAGACCGAGCTCTTCCAGTTGTGGTCCCTGCACACTGGGTTGAGAATCAGGTGATGACAGTGTCCTGACAGCTCTCCACCTCTCAGAGAGTCCCGGTCCCCCAACGGCAAAAGGCCGTTTTTTGCAACTGAGACAACACTGCATGTTTCCTAACAAAAGGATAATTCTTTTCAGGTTCTCTCTATTGCCTCTGACAAAAGCAATTTATAAATTAAATTAAATTAATAACATCACAAAAGATATTAAGGAAGCTTAAATACCATTTCAAGCAAATACCAAATTACTCCAACTATTTCCTTGAGGATGAACAAACCCTTTCAGTCCAGACCTACACCTGCCTACAGCGTGGACCCCAATCCTGCACACATTTGCACTCAGGTATGTCTTTGTGCACTCAAAATAGTTTCATTCGCTGTGTACTGAAGGTACTGAACTCCCCCAGAACTCGCAAGGGCTGTGCACGTGTCCAGGGACACAGGCAAAACCTCCACACAACGAGAAGTCCTTGTACAAAGGTACAAGTCAGATAAGGTGTGTGCTTCATCTGTTTGCATTCTTCCTCCATTTTAATAGCCAAAGTATTAATCACGGTGAGGCTGATAAGCATAGCATTTGGCAATAAATGCCCTCTCTTTTGACTGTGCTCTCTCAAATAATAACCTCTATGCAATAATATCACAAAGACTTTGGTTATCTCCTCCAGAGTTCCTGTGCAGTGGAGAATGTACTGAAATCAATGGAGTGGGTTGTTTGGTTTTTATTTTTTTTTTTACCACTAATAAAACTATGAAGGAAGAAAAGGGTATCTATCATATCAATCTGCAGGGCTTGAAAAGCATGCATACCAAATTCCATTTACAACAAGGTTTCAGCACACCTTTGTCCAAGGCAAACTTTTTTGTTGTTGCCATTCACCGCTAACCTGACTCCGGGCTGACGCTGATAGAGTGGCTCATTGTGTTATTGTGGGAAATTGCTTCGGAGAGATCTCCCATTCAGCCCTGGGATTCAAGAACAGGCATTCACAGGGAGCGGCCACTGCAAGGGAGAACCTCTGGATAGCTGCCGGAGAAATTTCTCATGTAGAAGGAAAGTTGAACCCATTATTATTACTGTGTTCACAGTATCTAAGTACCTAAACTACATGATTAGTAAAAATAACCACCACCACCCCCTCACCTAAACCCCATCACTCTAGAACTTCCCAGCATCAGGTGAAAAAGTTAAATTTTTCTTCCACCATCTCTCACATTCACAGGACATAAAGTAAAATTTGCAAGTTATTTACGTCTCTGAACTGCATCATGAAAATGAACATAGTATGCTATCTAAGAAAGTTTCTCTTAGGGACAGACAGCAATCTATATTAAAAAAAACAAAAACACCAACCCAAACCCCACAAATGAGAAAGAAATCACATATAAAAAGTCATCACACCATTGTTCCATTTTCAATTTTGATTTGGCATCCAGTACCTTACAAGAAAGAAGCCTCTCTTGTTCCAGGTATCTGATTTTTATCTTGAATGATAATATAGCATCAAGAAATTACCAAACCTTTAAGTGAAGAGTACTAGCGGGTTTTGTTTTCTTTAAAGTGGGAAGACACAGGGTCTCTGTTTATCTAAACAGAAAATGCTCAATCTTTATCACGCTGAATACACCAGCTGATGCAGCTATAAAGCTGAAGTTAGCTATGAAATGGTTTAAAAAGGGAAATATTTGGGTTTTGTTATACTGTCTGAAATGGGATACAGCGTGAAACAAGAGTGGAGAAAAAATGAAGTTCTGTTGATATAGCAGGAGACAGCCCAGTGTGTTCACCAGCACCCAGGCTGCCCCATAGCCAATTTAATTCTGAATCTTCACCCTCCTAACTAAACTAATTCACACTCTCAATTCATTCAGGCAACAGAAGGCTGAAAGTTGTTGTTCTCAATAAAAATAAATTGGTATTGTTCTTTGATACTAAGCAACACAGTGAAGTACTGGACAACTTGTATTATGAACTGAAAACCAACATCACTTAAAAAACTTACACCAACCCCGCAGCCACATGGCACAGTGCCAGGTTCTCCTCTCCACCTGCCCTGGCTGCAGTCAAAAGGCAACATTCCCAATCCTATAACTCCTAGTTACAAGAGCTACTCATTAACAACTTATAAGTAACTGTTAATTAAAATTTCCTAATAGTTCATAAATTGATACTACAGCTTATAGCGTTAGCAGAACATGAAGAGGCATCAGCAGTACTGACAGGTTATTAACACACTAATTATTTTTTAACATAATGAAAAATTCCTGAAGATTGATGAGAATTCTCCTAAAATCTAGGACAAGCAACGCACACCCTCCAGTTCACAGCCCGCTGCTTGCCTCTTTGGGAACAACCCCTGAAAGAGCGTATTTAAAGGCAACCCATCATTCCTGGTTATTTGTGATTTTTAAACACAAAGTATCATCCATGTACATTCCCCTGCTGCTCTGAGTTCCAAAAGAGAAAAGAGTAACAGCTTGCTGTTACTCTGAGCTTAGGCTGAAAGGTAGGAAAACAGAGAAAAATGTGGAGGAAATGAAGTAAGAAAACAATGTGTTCTAATGCTAGGTCTGCAGACGGGTGCGCAGAATTTCCCATTTCCTAAAAATCTGGAGGACTTACTGTGATTATACAAGCCTACACAGACCCTGTTCAGGATAAAACAGTTAGCATTAACTTGCAGGCTCGCACTAAGAATGAACACTGATGGAAGGCAGCTCAGGTGCTTTGAGACACAGCTGGACACCCATCCCTACAGAGCAATGGGCCAACACAACCGTGTGCTGGTAACAAGGCATCACGCACCAGGAACTGCAGAAAGCTAAGTATTAAAGCAACAGAAAGTTCTTTTGAGAGTCAAGAGGCACATATACAAGACAGTATTAAGAACCAGAAGTTCCGCCAGGTAGACGTAAATTTCTCCACGAACTGCAATAATTTTTTAATGCAAATTTATGATTTAATTAGAAAGGGGGCACTCACTTCTTTGCGTTCTGCTATTGACACAACCACACACAGCACCAATGAAGTCAATTAAATCCTTGAAACTGAGGTTAGCTTTCCATAACCTTTAAATGACACAATACTAGTCAAGCAAAAAACTTGACCAGACAAGCAGCAGAAAGCAAACCAACTTTCAAGTTTCATGCCACATGTAACTGCAATTTCCTTTTCCCTTGTTACGCTTGGAGAAATTAATTTCCATAACTGCATATCAAACTTCAAAGGTTCAAGAGTCAATACTCAAATACATTTAAGAAGTCCACAGGAAGGAAGAAGAGGTACCGCACAGAGGTGAACTAAATATCAGTGGGGCTTTGATTGAAGGAAAAATCTTCCAGCTTAATAAGGCAAATGCACTTTTATTTCTGTGCTGAGTGAGATAGCCAAGTATGGCCCTCCCTCTCCCCAGCTCCATAACAGCATTCCCGGCCCCACGGATACAATGCACAATTCCAGCAAAACAGCAGGGAACCATAAACTTCCTGGCTTGCCTGTTGCCGAAAGCCCGCTGCTGTCAAACCCCACACTGAGAGCCGTTCCAGCTTGAAACACCACCAAGAGTTATTTAGTCTGTGTTGGTCCTCAGAGCGTTTCATGTCACTGACAAACGAGGACACGTCATCATCTTGCATGGGCTGAGCGAAGGCACTTGGAAGCCAAAAAAGCCATGCAGCAGGACTGTCCCTCTGCCCCATCCAGCCCTCGAAGGCAGTGCCACCAGCTCCATTCAGAACACCTCTTTTCTTCCTCTGCTTCGCTAACTTACAGAAGGTAGACTTCCCTAAGTTGGCAGAAACAACCCTACTTTGAATCATGAGGTAAATCCACTGCACAAGCCTCGGAGCAGACTAGCAACAAGTATGTAAAAACAAAATCATCCATAAAAAAGTGGAGTTTATCTTCGGGTCCTTTGAAACAAAATCATTTTGACAGTGATACAGCAACAATCCATTCACAGAATTTCAGCTTTCTGGAAAAAAGCATTACAAAAACCACAGAAATCAAAAATGTTTTATTTTTAATTCTAGATAGAATTCAAAAATTGAATTATTTTGGAAAGGCAGAGAAAAAACTAGCTTTGCATCTCGAGATATGGACTTGGACTTGGTTAGCATACAGGGATGAGGAAAATGACCTTAAAAAAATAAGAAAGCTCTTTGAGGGTTGGGGAGAAGGAACAAATAATATATTCTTCATCCACAGAATTCCAATAAGCAGATGAGTACAAAATATCCAAGTCCTTCAAATATAAGGAAATTGTCCTAAAAACACAAGTTGGAAGATTCCAAATGAGGAAAAGACTGAACGTATAAGAAAGGTTCATTCTTTAAGAATGTTTTCTACAGTGTCTTGTATAAACATGAACCACTTTACCACCACCACATGTCCTGACAGTATTCAGATTTTCCTGGACATGCAGCCCACTTGACTTATTGCAAGAGAAATTCACAGAAGTCCTGATGGAGCCAAGTTTATGTCCTTTTAGAATGAGTTCCACATTAAATATAGAAATATAGTATATACATATTTAAATGAATTTTTAATATTAAAGTGAGGGGTGGTAGCAGCTTAACTTTGACAGTGGAGGCAGAATCTTCAGAACACCAGCAAAAACAGGAATTCATCTGTTGTTAAACAGACAGCCTGCCAGCCTTTGCACAAGATTCGACCAAGTAACACACTTCCTCTGCGTAATTTAGTTGCGCTCAGTTTTACCTGCATGGTATAACTGATTCATGACCCAACGAGATTCTATTCCACTGCCTTAATAGCCAAGGGAGCACTACTGAGGCACACTTAGTTTCTGTGAATAAGCTGGAACACCCAGGCAATATTACCAAAAGCACAGCACAGAATCTTAATTTTTTTAGTATTTACTTTCTGACAGTCCAATCACATTTTGGCAGCACACAGCAGGGCACAGCCCATACAGACATCCACCTTTATATTGGACACAGTTAAACAGTGACAAAAGCCTCCCCATTAACTCCAGCGGGTCTTCCAGCAAAAAAGATTTACAAGTTTCAGGGATTCAAGTGGGTTCCCTAACTTCTAGGGGAAGGATACATATCTGTCCAACATTTGATGTTACTGTCTGGTTTTAAAAACACACACACACACAAACAAAAAACCCAAAGAAACCCCAACAAGTAAAACTAACTGATATGATTTACCTACACCACAATTTGTTCTTCTTGGTGCAGAGGAGATGACATGTCCATGCAGTGACCTTATTCAAAACTCCCAATAGCAATAAGCCTATGTAATAAAAAATCCCTTCCACCCTCTCTCCTGTGTACCTGCTCTTGCCCCCATCTTTCTCTGTAGTCCATAATGGTACAGAAAGACAGTCTGTGTGTTCAGAACTGGTTTAACCTGTTGATACCAAACAGCTGTTCAGCATCTCATTCTCCTCCTGGTGCTCACTTAGGAAATGCCCTCATCCTTAATGAATTCTGGACAATATTTTCCACTGCCCCAGACTAAACTTTGACCCTGAAATTCTTCTCTTATGTTGTTCTGTGTTCCTAGGTATTGTTCCAAGCCCTGTTGTGAAAAATCTAAGTCACAGATTGCTGGGCATCCCTCCTCACAATCCTATAGGTGCTGGAGATATCTCACACTTCATAAAGCAACTGCTTAGAGCACAACATATAGAACTGAGTACTACAGCTCTACACCAAGAAGTAGTTATTGTTTCTTACAGCTTTGAGTACTTAAAAATGAGTTCTATTAAAGTCTGTAACATTACAAGTCACTTCGCTATGTCCTCTGTGCTTAAGGAAGAACAGAACAAGATTTATCACCAATCAAGCTCAATCTACTATAACTTTTGTCTTAAATTTGAACTCCTCTATCTTAAGAGACAGTGGATGCTCTTATTTTCCTCTTTCTCATCCATATACATTATAAGTGTAGAAATCTCAGAAGACTACTTGGTCAGAAATAATGAATACGATATTCATTCTCACCCAAACTAAGCAGACTATAATATGCTTATTATTAAGACAGTGAGGTACATCAGTCTTGAAGGCTTTTGTTTGAACACTTCTTGAATTGACTAAATGAAGAAAAGCCATGTTCTTACTAGCAATTTCCTTCTTGTAACAAACATGACTATCTTGAGCCTCATATTTCTTAAATACGAAGAAAATTTTCACTAATAATAAACACAGAGAAAGCATTATTACAACCATCCTGCTTATAGTGCGAATGCTGCAGTATCATCAGGTTGTAAAAGGATTAAGAATTCCTGAAGATTAACAGTAAAATGATCAAAAATGCAGAAATACAGTACCAACAGCAGAATTTTTAAATCAGCTAACACACTGGAAGCCCACTCTCCAATATCACTCATCCCTCTCTCTAGGAAGGATGACTATGAGAAAAACATGACTTAGTGCAGTTTAACATTACATACCTGTTATCAGACACTATAAGAGGGGTCTACATTCCTCATCAAGTTACTTCGAAACAGGGAATCCAATCATGTCAATCTAAGGGAAGAGAGCTTCCTATCCCAAATAAGTACGGCAGAGAAGGGGACAACATATTTATTTCATCCTTTATACGTTTAGTTTACCACATGCTCAAACACAAGGTATAAGTTACAAAAAGATTTTTTTTAATCATATTATAAAAACCTCATCAGTGGCAAGAAAACACAAGGAGGTAGGGAACAGATGCATAAAATGCACTGCTAGACCCAAACTTTGGCATTTATATGGATGCGAGTGCCCCAAAAACAAAAGAGGCAGATTCTGTTCAGCACAATACTGCAGATCACCGTTCATTGATATAATAAATCTGACAAATACTTTTGCAGCTTCCTTTGGCAGTTTTAGTTCCTACAGTTTATATTCAGTGTCTTACCCTGTATCTAATCAGAGAGGTTTGAGATCATCACCTAAGTCATGAGATATGAATGCATATACACATATATACGTGCTCACCTCCATAGTGGGTATAATTACCTTTATTTATCTCAACATCCTTAGACTACTTAAACCACATTCAGAAATAAGCAAGTTCAAAGAACAGAAAGCCAAATGATGAAGACAAAAATCTCAGGCTTTCCCCCACTCAGTGCCCTGGATTTAACCTGCTACAAAAACTGTCTGTGTGCCTTACAACACAGCGTGCCTGTCTCCCAAAGCCTTCCACATACTCGTTTCAAGAGAGCAGCGTACCAGGGAGCACAGCTCCTGCCACTGGTACATACCAAAGATTCCAGGTCATTTTTGCACCACAACTAAAATGTTCACATCAACTTGTATTTCCATTATAACATGTTACTCCAGCCTCAAAAAAAGGACAATCTCAGCGTGGTAAGTTCAGTATTGCTTTTGGAAATCTTCTCTTGGGTGCTGCGGATGCAGAGAAAAATGGGTTAACAAGTTTAACACACAACATAATCCTCCTACTTCCACAAACAAAGTCCAGGTAAAAATCCTAAGAACACCACACACCTAGTGAATTGTTGTCTCTTTTTATTAGTCCAGGGAAGACAGGGACAGGGGTACTTTGTTAATGCCTCACCTCTTCACCAAACTGCCTCTTTCTGTAAATTTTAATAATTTGCTAAACATATGTTGCTAACTTTGAGATATGTCCACAGCAAAATCCTTTATGCAATCACTTATGGCTAGAAGTACACACACACGCCCCCCCCCAAAAAAGGGGAAAATTGTGGTAAACAGTAAAGTCTCGTTGTATTTAATACCTGTAAGTGTTTGTTAGAAACAGCTATCCCAGAACATGCAGACACATTCATGAGGTCAAGTGAATTCTATCTGAAGTTTACAGAAGGAAGCATATACAAAGAGTATTACAAAGGTATTTTCATGGCAGGAAACTACAAGCATTTCTCTGCTGCTTCGGTGGCTGCCAGTCCCACCGCGCTGTGAGCCAGCCCTGCAGTCAGGGGTGGAGCAGGCAGCGGCAATGCTAAATACACTTCACTTGCACTGGAGTATTAATCAAATCACAAATCACTAATTAAATCCTGCTTTATGATTTCGACTTTAGTTCATTACAAACACAAAGGCAAAACATGCAATGGAGTCTGGTGAAAGTCAGCCTGGAGCGCTTCACTCCAGCTATCCCCGTCTCTATGTTCAGCCCTCCTTGGAAGTAAATGTCTTTTTAATCACGATGTAAAAAAAGAGACTTCTGAAAAGAACATAATGGCTAATTGCCGTACATCGTTGAAAGTGATAAATGCAAATCCATGACTATTCAAGTGCAATGCTGGGGGTTTGCCACTACTTAATATATCCATATTTTTGGCTCTCCAAAGCATTCCTATTTCTTCACCTAAGATGGGAAAAGTAGAAGCTTCTCATTTTCTGCAACACACACTTGCCTCCTGCTTTAATTTTGTGGACTTTCTGCCAATCATATTGTTGAAAAGTAAACTCTGGGTGGCAAGAAATACCCTGACCAAAGGATATCCACCTTTAGGATACTTAAGATGCTGTGCATTCCTCCTTATCCATCACTGCACAGGCCAGTTGTCAACATTTGAGCAGGTACATAACACTTTCCGGCATCCGGGAAAGGTTCTACACATCCCTCCCCACCATAGCTGCAGCCTCACACCTTCAGATAAACTGGGTCCTTAAGACTTTGTTAAGATTTCCTCTTTCCCTGCTCTCAATACCAGCCATCGCACTGTGGTCCCAAGAAAAGAGATACAACAGTGCTTTCCAAGCAAGCTAGCTATTAAGATCACATCCTCTCCAAACTCTCCTGATAAGGTGCTTTAAAATATGCCCACAACCTCATCTTAATGGCCTGGTCCGATGTAGGCAGCTTGGCCTTTCAAGTAATCCCTCCGTTTAATTTCCTCAACAACTGCACTCTACAAAAGCAAACATCCTGTCCTGCTTCCAGAGCCAGATCCCAGCACGGGTAGGAGTGGAGACCGGCAGAACAGCTCCAGCCCACACCAGGGAGCTCCACCAGCCACTCTCCTCACAAATCTGGGTCATGATTGGAGCGGAACACAAGTTATACTAACAGATACTTGGCTGTAGAACACAGTTTTGACTGGTCTGCAAGCAGCTTGGCAGGGAGCAGATGCTGCACTCCTGGTGCCCAGTCCACACTTAAGGTGGGGCTCCCTGGACAAATGTATTCATAATTACGTTTTTGAGGATAAAAGCAACTGTATAGGAATCTTAATCTTTCAATTAATTTACTGAAACTACAGGTAGATATTGGGGATAGACACATTATAACTTACTCTGCAACTCTTCCCCGTTTGATCAGCTTCAAGGCCCATGAAACAATATCCCAGCCAATGATACCTGTCAAACATTTTTTCACTAGCTTCTGTTTCTTAACCAAAAGCATAATCTTTTAAAAATTACTTGTATTAACCTCAGGATTCAATCCCTTTAATGCACTCTGACTCTTAAAGAGCTTGCTAGCTCTTCATGTGAAGACAGCCAACGTCTAAAGCTAAATGCAGAGAAGCAGTTGAGGTAAAGCCAAGGCTGCTATCCCCAGAATAAAGGCAGCTGTTCAACAAAAGGAAGAAAGCACATCAAGAAAGAAAAGCAAAAATTCTGATATAAAATTACTACCATGACACTTGGATCTTTTTAAAACACATTTCTCTTTAAAGGTTTTTAAGTGTCATTTACTACTCTTCTAATAAACAGGCATTGCAAACAAGTCTAGTCCAGTAGGGAAAAATACTTCCACTTTGCCTTTGCTAGTCTCCAGATAAAAATCTCTTTCCTTTATAAGAGCCAAAAAAATCACTGTGGCTTCACTGGAGACAAGATGGTGGGGGTAATACTTTAATTGTAGACAACTTCAAAAAAACCCTTCAGCTACCATTTTTTAGTACTTCACAAATGATCAGACTTTACAGACTGTCTTAATACAGCCTTAATCATAACAATATTCTCACTTCAGTTAATTATGCTTGCAACTTGACATGCTTATGACTACACAAGACCTATTACAAGGTAAGATCCCCAGGCACTTACCCCTGGGTCCCAATAGCAAATAGACATTAACATGCTCTTCCAACAGTGGCCGATTTAACGCAACGCTGAACTCAACACCCAATAACAACCACAGCATCCAGGTCTGCCACCTGCTAGATACCCAACATCGCCCATCACAAACTCACAATCCTCTGAGGGGAACTTATTAATACAGTCTAAATATAAACTTACAGTTATAAGTTTTAAACAGCTACATGAGATTGAAGACAGAAATAACCGCTTTCACACAAGAGACTTCCTGAACCTCCTTCAGTGGTAGAGCACCCCTAACTACATTTACATGACTATGGTCACAAATCCAGTTTTTATAAAAGTAAGTACTCCCTTTGAAAAACAGCTAGACAGAAAGAAGTATGTATCTTGTCTGAACACCAGATGCTGGTACACACCCCAGCTTCAGTCAGCGCTCCAGCAACAAAAGTAGAATTGTAGTGTTTCTTCTCTTTCCTGTTGGCTTCACCTTGTTAGCTGGCACAGGTTAGACCCTACGCAGTGTCTCACACCAATAACTGACGTTCAAACCAGAACCCAAACAAATTACATCTTGATCTGCTCACAAATCAGAGCAAGCATTATTATAATCAAGTCATTTATTCCAAAGCACTCAATGCCTGGGGGAAGCTTGCTTCCAGAAATATCACACTCAAGTATTTTATAGCCACGGCATTATTTCTTCTACGTTCAATACCCACAATCACAACTGACTCAAATCAGCAACAAGAGTCCATCACAGCTGTCCGGCTCACCCCCAGCTCCCAGATGAAGCCTACTGGTTTCCAGGCACAATTCACACCATTAGATACATGATACCTTTGCGTCCCCAGTCCTTCAAGATCATCCCGCTGTCCCACCACCAACCCTCAAAAGTCCCTGAACTAGTGGGTCTGAACATTTAAAACTGAGATGAAGACCATTTGAAGGGCAAGTACTTACACTGGGCATTGCCAACAAGCTTCAACTAGACTGTAGGAGCAAGGAAGAGAATGTGGAGAGTGCAGTCTGCTCTGACACATCTGCCCACAGGGCACGGAGGGAAGAGAGCCAGCAATTTAAGTACAGAAATCTTTGTCCTTAGGTGACACTGAGGCAATCCACACATGCCAAAATTGTTATGCAATTAGTATGTTCTTAATTTTGTACCCTTAGAGAAGCTAAGTAAGTGTACTTAATCAACTGAAACTAAAGTAATGCAAGATAAAGCAACCCAAGTAACTAATTAGTTAAAAGACATCAAATAGAAGTGAAATATTTAATTACACACCATCACTTCAAGTGCACAACACGATATAAGACAGATCTATAAAACAATATGCTGCTTCCTAATTTTATCTGCATAATCCAACTAAACACAACTGCTGAGTAATACTAAAGAGAAAAGAGTTGCGAAACTAACACACTTGAAATCTTCCTGGTGAGGCTCAACAAGATGAAGTTAATGACAAGCTTGAAGTAAATTCATAAGATACAAGGCTTCCTCCAAGACAATTTTTGGCAGCAAAATTAATTTAAAGACATGATATTAAAAAAATGAAAGTTTGAGTTTTCCACCAATACTCATATATACTCTATGCCCTCCTGCATCCTCAGCCTTTGCTCTCACAGCAGTACCTCAATCTCCAAAACCATTAAGCCTACTGGAAAACTGGTTTATATGGGAATTAACACATCAGGGAAAAAAATTCTTCAAAAACCTCCATCCCCATTAATGCATTCCAGAATCCTTTAAGGCGTGCTCTAACAGTATCAGTTGACATCATCAATCATAGAATCATAGAACACTCAGGTTGGAAGAGACCCACTGGATCATAGAGTCCAACCATTCAATGAATCATAAATCTACAATCTAAACACAAAACATTTATCACTGACAATGTCATTAACAGCTTAAAAACTTAACAGTTTCAGGGACAAATATCTTGAAAACATTATTACTATGCTGATGTGCATCAAAGCAAAGGCTATGCTTGTCAAATTCTCATTTTTATTCTAAATTGAGTAACCTCTACAGCAGATAAGCATCAGCAGGAAGGTGAGGGAAAGGGAAAAGATAACAGAGCATTTCAGAGGATATAAAGGCCCCTCAGGCCTTCTTCCAAATTCAGTTTCTTAAAACCTAAGCTCCAAATATAACAGGCATTTCCAATGTCCATTTATGACAAGCTTGTTTTGTTTGTTTATTTTCAAGTTATCACTGCCACTAACTGAGTAACAAAAACCTAGCATCTAAAATGCTTTTGTGTATCCTGGAAATAGCAGCAGTACATTTTGCAGAGATATGTTGTACTGTTTGCAAATATTGTGGAAATATGATTATTCCTTATAAAATCAAACCAACAGTTAGGAAAAATAAGGCATTTTCAGTATAGTACCCAAGCACAGTTAAATTCAGTTCTTGAATAGGAAAGCATAAATTTCATTGAATCAGACTGAATTGAGGCTCTTTTGCACTAGGAGATAGATTCAATGTTGGAGCGTTTGCCAAGTTATCTGTAGTTTCATGAAAATAATAAAGGTTAAAAGATTCAGGTTTTTTGAGTTGTCTTAAATACAGACATTGGCAATCCAAAAAGATTTTTCCTGAAGACTTTGTAGAACCATTTTTAGAAATAATCAAGAAACCTTAAGCTGCACTCCACATGCAAGTTCCCATCAAGTCACATTAGCAGTACTCAAATTAACCAAAAAGATGTTTTGAATTCTTTCTGCATTACACAGACCTTCCTATTCCTCGTCCGGCATCCCAGCACTCTCCATGTCTACATTTAAATCTCACAGACCCTCTGGCAAGACAAAAGCCTAGTGCTGAAACCATGTCTCTGATGAGACAAGTGAAGAACAACAAGGAGTGTAAATGCAGCCATATTGTAGGTGAACCTATGTAAACTCAGCTGCACTCAATTAAGTTAAGCTCACTGCTTTAGGGGCAAACCTATATATACACACAGGGAAACATGACCTGAGGGCTACATTGTTGCTAGAAAAGCTAAACAGACTTCATTAAGTCATATGCTTATGCTCCATATCTCAGCATGCTTCTTTTTGGATGCATCCTATTAGCTGAGATTTCCAACCAGGATATTACTAAAAGAAGATGCTCATAACCTAATAGTTCTTTGCACAGCCTGGAATCCAACACACAATAGAAGTACCTCTGTTATAGATAACTTTCTGTTACTCATACCTTTCTTTTACTCATTCCCACCTTGGTATTTCAGCATTAGAGTTGTGCTTGCGCTCCAAAGCTAGCTATCCCTTCCCCCATAAGGACAGAAGTCAAAGATCCACAGACAAGAACTTCAAGTCAAACACACCCTTTGCTATTTCAGGCTTTAACATAAGCAGATTACAGCTCAGCTGTATTCTGCCTGAACTTTTGTTTTTCTCCTACCAGTGGTGCACTAATTATCCCTGACAAAAGACAGACTTTAATTAACAAGCAATGACCAACCTTTATCTACAAACTCTTTCTTCCCACATAAGTTCTGCCTTTAAGTAGCCACTAAATATCAAATTTCTGCAGTGAATCATTAGGACATATTCTTACCCCACAGAGTTCATGTGGAATTCAAACAAGGCAGGAGAGACAGGCTGTCAAGAACGCCCTGTCCGAGCTGCCAGGGACGCCCTGTCCGCAGAAGTCAAGGTGCACCTCTGGCTGCAGAACAGCTTTTCTGCAGATCCAGGATACTTGTGCTCTTGCAACACATGCTCTTCTGGGAAGGCTCAGCGGCTGCTATGCAGCCCAACGCACTTCACAGCAACTAAATATGCAGACAGACAAGTCTCCGCCTCAAGACATTCAGAAGAGAAAGGGAAGATCATTCCTCATGCCCTTTTCTACAGAAGACAAGAAAGCTGTCTCTTCAAATATGAGAAACAAAGACCTGAGACAGCTTCAAAGTAGGAATAAATTACGGTATTGGGAGAGGTAACTAAAATGAGCAAGAACAGGTAATTTAAATCAAACCCAGGTAGTCAGGCTGTTCTTTTAACTATCACATGCCTTGCTAAGGTGTGCTACAGGAGCTTTTAAGAGAGATCTGCCACCTATGCACACACAGAGCATCAAGGAGACCAGGAGATTTTACCTCCAACCATTTTTCACTTACCTTCTCTTAAACCTTCTCCTTTAGGATGGGAGATGGTGGTTAGGGCACAAGACTGGCAGAAAGAGCATGATCACTGATTCCAAACAGCACAAGTACTAAAAGACTAAAGCCAAAGTAAAATCTGCCATTTCTCCATTTAGAACAGACATTTTCTCCTTGCACTGTACCTCAGCAGGAACATGCTCGCCTGCCAGGGGAAGGTGCTGTCGTGGCTGGGGAGGTACCGTGGGATGGGGATGCTTTGGGGTTACAGACAGTGGACATGCACACCATGCCCAGCTCCAGTACACAGCCAAGGCAAAAGTAGGGATGGCACATCATCCTTGGCTTGAAAGCCACAGATGGGTTGTTCAAGCATAGATTCAGAAAAGGCTGAAGCAAGCTTACCACCAGGCCAGTACCCACAGAGCCACACCAGACCCTCACTGCGCCCTTCTGCTTGTGCTGGGAAGCGAGGCAAGGAAAGGCCACTCTAAGGCTAACTTCCATCCAGATCAAGCCTGGGGACTAACTCACAGAGCCAAAACAGAGAAGCGATAGTAACCAAGGGAGCCGGAGGCAGGGCTGACCTTTCAGGAGCAGCACTAAGTTAGAGCTGTGTAATCAGGCCACAAACTTAAACTCCGGGGTACGATTATAGCATTCCACCTACCGATACACATGCAGAGTTGGACTGTAGCACCTCCTTTTTTAATATCATAATGTTTAACTACTTAACCAAGGTGATCCACCAAGTTCTGTATGGCAAACACTTGTGAAACCATTTCCTTCCTCCACTGCCTACAATGCATTTAGAGAATTATTTGATTTACACCACAAAGGGAATTCAAACACAGCTCAAGAGCAAACAAAACTTCCCTACACCACATACACATACAACCTAGGTAAGATGTGCAAAAATACCTCAGTGTTTTCCTATCCTTCTGGCTTCTGAACATTCCACACTCAACAGTGGGAAGTTTCATCATCACAAAACCAGACAGCATCATCCTGCAAGAGCTATCGAATCATCACAGCATTCAAACATTATTAGAGAGATATTAATTGTAATTAATACAGGCAGTTTAGGTTTAAAACAACAAATGCTAATTTCCCCAAATTAATGAGAATTGAGAGGGAAAATCGACTTGAAAGAAAATTTACATAGATTACAGTTGTAAGCTCATTTAACTTTTTTTTAAGAAGCAACCATGAGAGAGAAATTATGATCCTCTCATTTAAGAGGGGAAACTTTGGGTAAAAACCTATCCTGATTCCATACTAAAAGGCAAACAATATAAATGTAAAACAGTATAAAAAGGGAGAAAAAGAAATAAAGAACACAGTGATGGATGTAAACTAGAACTATGGAAAATTGGTAAGGGAAAAAGACTGATGTCAAGACAAGTCATGCAAAAGAAAATAATCATGACTTGCAGGATGACAGAAAAAAGTTGCTTTTTAAAATAAACTAGGAAGGACTGAAATCTAGTAGTATGACACCACTACAAAATATAAAGAAAAATGGGGGTAATGACACAGGGTGGGGGGGAAAGCATTTAATTTTTTTTTCACTCAGTATTTGGAAAGAGACAAAAAAATTCATTTATATGAATTCATTAATAACCTCAGTGGCCAAATCAGCTCCAAAATCTCACAATTAAGTTTTGATTCAGGCCTTTTAGGAAAGGCCTGACCTGCTGTAAACAACAGGATGCACTGGTGTGGAGGGATGGTGGGGAGACCCTGCTGCTCCAGCACGAGACGGAAGCTGGACAACCACTGCAGTTACATCCCATCAATAAGGCACCATTTTCAGATAAAACAATCAAAAGTCAATACCAGTGATAAGAACACCCAAGATACGAACACAATCAGCACTGTTCTGTATAAAACAGGTCATATCAAACAAATCCAAGTGCACTCTCTGACGCGATTACACCACTGCTTGGAAAGATAGCTGTGTTAGCACACATATATTCTTCAGCCAGCATTTGACTTAGTACCACGTAACACCAATAAAAGAGTTAGCACTGCTCAATCAGAATGAAATATCTACAGTATATGAAGAGACAGCCAGTTAACTGGCCACGGTTTAACCTGTGAGCTGATAACATTGTTTGTGAGTCAGCCACGCTACGGCTGCAGACAGACCCAACCGCTCAGTGCACGGCACTCTGGAAGGATCGACTGGCACTGTCCAAGATTTATTCATAAGGTCCCAGGGCCAACAAGGATCAGACATTAAAGAGCAATAAGAACCAGAGAGCCGAAGCAGGAGCCAGGCAAATCAGAACTGGGCACAACATTAAAAACAAAAATCCCAAGATTAGCTACTGGAGTAGATGGGATCAGCCAGGGGAAGTGAACAGCCTTTCCTCCTCTTATGGAAGTATGACTACGCACTCACCAGAAATAAAAATTACAAGCAAGCCAGGATAACTTTATCCTTTCTAAAAAAGAACTATAAACCTACTAAATTAAGCATACGCTGTAATGCTTACTGACAATTTTATTAGCTTGCAAAAACTTACTTGGCATTTGTAAGTAAATTGGTTTTGCCCCACTTACCCATAACAAGTCAGCCTTTTTACAAAGATATCCTACAGATACAATACAGAATACTAAAGAGAAGGTAAATAGCTATTTCCCTCTTGCTACATCAAGCTATCACCATTCATCCTCTGAGAGAGACTTCCAGAGGTGCTCTAACAACACACAGACACTGCCAGAAGCCTTGCCAAGTTTCATGTTGGGGAGGGAAACCCCCAGACACATGCAGACCAGCAATAAGACTTCTAGTCTAGCCTCAACAGGAACAAGCCCCAACAACCATTTATCTCCAGTTACTTCACCTCTGTGTCTTGTTTTCTCAGCTGTAAAATGGGGATAATGAAATGTATCACCTCTGTCAGGCTCTCTGGTATTTACCAAGAGCAAAGGAACCATCACATTGCTTATTTGCCAATGTTTATTTAATGATTTCCTACTAAAATTGACTGCCTGTCCTGGCCAGTAATGCTAATTAAAATTATCAGTTCACGGGATCTGTTTGGCTGCCCACATTACAACTACAACTGTAAGCTACAATTTCTTTCATATGGACCTTCCTAAATTAGGAAATGCTAAGCAGTTTGTGGGTGGGACTAAAACTAAACCACAGTACCCAGCTACCCACAGCCACCGTTAAATAAAACCCCAGAGATCACTGCTGCTGCCTCTACTCCCAACAATGCCCAATCCAATGATGCACCCTCTGCCCCATCTTCCCCATTCCCAGCCAGCCTCTTCCAGCCATCTCCTGCCCTCCCACTAGCACTTCACCCCTTGAAGTTAGTTCCTACTACCCACATTAACTCTTTTCTCCTGCCATATGGGGCTGAAAGCCCATCAGAATAACATCACCTCCAACATACTTTGCACCAACTCGACCACAATTGAATAAGCAGCCACAATGCAAGATGTTGTTCCCAGTCATTTCATTAACTGCCAAGCCAGAAACTTTTTAAAATTTAAAAACCCCCAAACTTTTAAATGCACGGGCTTATTGTGACTTTTAATTAGTGACAGGATTTCAGAAAGTGCACACCCATTGCCCCAAAAGGGGAATGAGAGGAGTATGTGTGTGTTTGTGAAACCATTGTTCCTCTGTCAATACAGCTCATCCAAGTTCTCAGCTGCCCAGTCACACAACTTTAAAAGCCAACAGCTAGTCGTTTTATAACCCAGGAGAACTAACAGGCCAAACTTTATGTCAACAGCAAGGAGTCTCAGCCAAAGCCTGATGGCTCCATGGGGACTGTTCCTGCTCCACCACACTGCTTCACCTTCCTCCTGCAACCGATAACTAAGGAAAGTAAAGTCCATGCTGGTAAACTGGGCAGAGAGCTGTTCTGTAAGCAGTTAACAACCCAGGCAGGCCTACTGAATTGTGCTGGGCAGTGGTTGTGATCCAGGGTCTGTCACCATCTGGAAATCTGGCTTTTGACTTAAGTCTTCAGCACTCATGGATGGAAAAAAGTTCCCAGTTCTTCTGCATTAACATAAAAACAATTAAAACCATTCCACCCCTCAAAATATCTCAGAAACTGAAGCACATCACACAAGTTTAAATGACAGCATTGATCATGTATTTAAGCAAAACCTGACTTTTTGTAACAAAAACATCTCCAAAAACTAAAACCTCAATTCAGTCATTGTCAACAAGTTCCTGTGATGACTCCTTGTAAGAGGAAAGCACTCAGATGAAAGCCTGCAGAAACACTCATAGCATCTTCCTCTCTCCAAGAAACATTACTACCTGACAAAGCATTTCTGCTGAGAAAGGGAACACCATAGGCCAGTATTAAAGCAATTTCAGTGCTGCTTCCAAGCAATTAGCTAGATAATACCTTCACTACATGCTGATTTTTCCTTTTTCAGAGTACTGGTGCAAGCATAAGTACTAATTTGTTGTTTGTACAGCCATTTCTGAAGCTGCAGGTGACTCAGTTTAGATTTTCCTTCCTGTATCGCTGAAAAAATTTGTACTTTGGCATTGCATATCTGTTCACTAGTTCATTTTGCTGTTAAAAAAAAAATCTCACAATAAAATAAGAAACACTTTTACATTACACTGTATCTCAGGACAACTTTTATCTTGTGTCAGCAAATACCAACTCACACATTTTGATTTTTAAATATTAAAACTCACATTTGTGAAACACTGACCTTGTTACTTGTTTTTTTTCCCCTAAGCCTAAAGAAGGGTTACGGGAACAAAAAAATAAAGATTTATTAAGGCAGACAAGAAAGGATCAAGATCCTCCAGCAAGATCTTCCACTGTAATAATCTAGAAGATTTGAGAAACTGAAAAACTTTTTACAGCAACTGTTTAGAGCACAATATCATCCTAGTATCATAGTATCATGCATCATGTTTGATGCATGATGCCTTCACAGTAACATAGCAGCTCTCACACAACCACAGAAGCAACCTATTCAGACACACAAAAACTGAAGTGTAGTAATCTTATATGTTAAGGAGACTGCGGTTACAGAAGCATGTGAATGACTTGACTCTTATGCTATCCAGCAGCCAGCAGTGGCTGCTGTGGAAGAGATCAGAGTCCTTTTTGGCTGCTCTCAGGGTTGCCTAATTTCTACCCCACCACCATTTCCTGCCCAAGGAAAAACAGAGCTGGAACATCTGGACAAGCGTGTCCAGCTCTGTTGTCTAAGTTGTCTAAAGGGCAAGGATAAAACACTGCATACACTAGAGCATCTAGAGTGAAGACACTTAAATTAGGTAACATGACCATTCCTCTGTGCTGCAGATATACTGGCAGTTGTGGTCGTACAGTGCCCCAACTACTGCTTGCAATGCACAGACTCGATAAATGAGCTTCAAATTAGCAAGAACAAATTTGCACTGTTTGTTTATTGAAGTCACAGAAGATGTTTACCTCTTGTGCGGTCATTAAAAGCACCAGTGAACTTGATAAGCAATAATTAAGATCTGTTAGAGCAACATATGGACTGCAAAAATAAATGTGAGGGGCAGAATTAAATTACTTTTGCCACCAGCTGACATACATGTAACAAGCATGAAGGCAGACTGTATGCAAACATGAGCAATGTTAACAACTCATAACTTTTCTCCAATTTTTCATCAAGTTCTGTGGAAGTCCTGTTTATCTGAAAACCTTAGAACTTGACTTCTTTTCCTCTTTAGCGATAAAATTTCTTGTGTATCAGTTACAGTCAACTATCAATACTGTAAGCCACGTGTTCTATACCACATCTTATAAGACTGCAGCTCTACACCTGGAAAAACTGGACAATAAGATACAGTAGCAAAATATCCATGAGCCATAAGCTGCTCCTTCCTTAGGGCACTTTACCATCCCAGCACAGCAAACAGCTTAGTGCCCCACAGTACTCTAAAAGAGTTTACAGCAAGACACTCCCTATTTTTCTGGCAGAATCCATAGAATACCTCCAGCTTCTGAATATAAGTGGATATCTCAACATCCGACATTAACCAGAACATGAAATTAACCAGAGAAATTAACCAGAATGTGAAAGTCTCTTTGGTTTGGTCTTTTAAGGTTTTTGTTTGTTGGGTTTCTGTTGCTGTTGGTTTGAGTTCTTGCTGAACCAAAAAGTAACTTAGTTTTGCAACAAATAAACCCACAGGACAACATACAACTAGAAAGTTAGGTTATAATGCACCATGGATACCAGCTCAGTACCTGCTTGAGCATGAGTGAAACACTGAAGTACCAGAAAACAATGGTTCACTTTTGCTTATTCAGAGAGTTACTTTCATCAGAATTACTGGAGAGCCTCTACAACAACCTAAATCATAAAGCTCTGCTGAGGCAATGGTGAGAAAACCACCGTGTCAAACAAGTTAGACTTAGGAGTGTATTAACATATTAATCGAATTGCTGTAAAATTAACACCTTATCCTCAAAACACTTAATGTGCATTTCCTGCCAGTAAAAAATGGGTGGAGATGAACACCTGTAGGGCCACGGGGCACAACACGAGCAGTGCATCGCTCTTTCAGCTACCAAGTCACTTTGCACTGATCCAGAATCTCAAATACAGTTAGACGTCAGAGTTTATATAGGGTAGTATTTGTGATACTGTTGCCATTTAACCTCCTCCTCCAAAACACAAAAGATCACTTATTTAAGAGGATACAAGGTATATGCATGTTCAGACACCAACACAAAAATAGCGAAAGCACCAGCCTCTAACAGACCAACAACTTCGACAGAAAGTTATGATTTATTTTTAATTTAAACACTCTTTTTGTCATCCCTTTCTTCTGCCTGTAAACACCACCAAACTTCCTGTAACTCAGCCTGCTTCTGAGTTAGTCTCCCAGTCTATGCTCTCTGTAAACCTTTGGCAGTGCTGCAAGCCACCCACAGCTTCATTCCTTTCAACATTACCACCTCTTCCCTATTTAACATGACAGCCAAAACACAAGGCCACCTCGCTACACTTCCAATTTCTCATTTCCTTCCCTATCATTCTCCATCCATGAATGCCCTTACCAAACAAGCCAGAAAAATTATGACCTATTCCTCAGAACCACCTTTTGAATATGCCTGTGAATCTTCTCACCTTGCATGGCAGGTACCATCAACAGTGACTCAATCTATGATCCAAAATCCACACCCTGTTGTCCTTCCAGATCAGACCAGTTGTACTCCGGTTCTGAAGTACTTGGGGACCATATACCAGAGCCTTCCTGTGTCATTTGTACCCACTTCAGAGCCCAGACACAGCCACCTTAGCTGTAATGCTGGCACATCCCCATTATACATGTGGATGGGCACGTTCCTCCCATACGACAGCAGAACAGCCGCATGCCTGCATTTTTAGTCACACTAAGGCCACATGTCACACCCACTGCATGAACAAGAGCATGAAGCAAAAGGGAAGACGATCGAAGGGAATGCAGTGTGCCATAAACACAGATTTGCAGCCCCTCCCTTGCCCACATCTGAAGCACTCAAGAAAAACAAGCAAAGAGTAAGCATTGAGCCAAATTAACCATTATACATCCAGCTGTTCAGTGCCCCAGACACATGGAGTGTCAGGCGGCACTCACCGCTCAGGAGGGACACCACTTCTGCAACAACAAATGCTGCAGCCCAAGCCCCCAGTCTGGCACGAGAGCACAGAACTTGCCTTAGTGCATGGCTGAGGATCACCTTTAACAACTCATACAGAGATACAATTAAAAGGAAACACATCTTAGTATCCAAAACCATGGGTGGCAAATAAATAAGCATGCTAAAGAAAGAATAGGTAAGTGGGACACTGAGAAATGCTTTAAAGCAGAAGACACTCCTCTAAAAATCCAGCTTAAGAAATAGTTGTTTTCTTTCATTTACTTTCTGTGACAAAAGGTCACTTATTTAAGAGGAGACAATGTATATGCATATGTTCAGATACCAACACAAAAATAGTGAAAGCACTAGACCAACAACTTAGATGGAAAGTAATAATTTAATTGTAATTTAGTTTTCTTTAAGATGCCACATCTTCTAATGCTTTCCAGCATTAGAAAATAAAGCCTTGTAGTTCTACCCTGCCCAAGGCAGGCTTTGAACACACATTTCCTAGTTAACCTGCCAAAGCAGAAGATCTGACAGCAGTGGAGTGCCCCTCTGCCCAGCCCAGGGGATGACTCAGTGGAAACCAGCCCTGAAAAAAAGCTTTGTGATCCTTCAGTCAACTGAAGAGGAACACATTTCTCACCTTAAAAGCTTCCAAGGTAGCCACAATTAAAGGCAGCATTGTATACTATAGGAACAGCACCAACACATTTTGGTGAAAAACAACAGCTTACTTTCTACCCTTTTTTTCAATTCTGAATGCAGTTAATAAAAAGGCGTTGACTGGAATTAGACTATAAAATCATTTCCTGAGATCTTTAGAGCATCTCACAAAGGAAGAGGACATCAATATGTGTTAAGTAAAGTGGATTCAGAACTGGGGAAAACAAGACCAACATTTTAACTGTTCAAGCCAACCAACACACAACTCTGAGCAAAACACCAACCACATAACCACCCTTCTGCTACAAGAGCAAAAGAACACGCACATGCACGTATCAAGCTGGGTATCAAACTTGCACCCAGTTGAAACAAATCTACAAGAAGCAGGTACATGGTATATACCAATTTAACTTGCGTTGTCACAAAAGTAGGATTTTTTCTTTCCCCACTTCAATCTAAGCCAGTATTCCTGACACTAAAACACCAAATGAAAGGTAAAATACTAAGTCACACGGCACAGCAACACATTTTGTGAATTAAGTCAGATCCAAGCTGTGCTTTTGCTTTTCAACCTCACCACCCCTGTCAGTTCTTACAAACAAAAGACACTATTCAGGCTTTCAAGTTCAGGCAATACACACCCCAAATAACCCACAACCTCTACAGTTCCAATGTGTCACTTCTACTCTGTTAATTCATTCAAATAAAGTGATGCCTCTGCTTGCTGTACATTCTTTAGTAAAAGAGACAGTGAAAGCAACTCTTTCTCTTCTGTGAGCTGATGTTACATGAGTCTGCAAGAAATACAGGCTCACTAGAAAGAACCCTATTCTGTGCTGTCATTATCCACAAGCGCTGTCACAATTTTTTCCTCTGCTGCATTATCCCACATCAATAAATAAATAACAAGCAAAGAGCAATGCATAATACTTAATAAGACCTACATCAGCTCAAGTGTCAGTAAGCGTAAGGTCACTTGTATGAATTGACACTGAATAAGCACGTACTTCCACAAAAAAAAAAAAAAAAAAGAGACTTACAAAGTGTAAGAAATTTTAGTGGCTTGCTAGCCTTACACTTGAGAAAAATGGTAAGGTGATCCTGAAATAAATCAGGACAACTCTCTACTCTCATGATCGTGCTACTACCGAGGTCCAAAATAATCACATCTTACTTCACTAGAGTGTTGGGCTTGACTAAAGAATCATGCAGAAACACTTGGGACAAAAGATAACAAGGGGATTTAGATTATAAATGTTAGCATTTTATTACTGGTTGAGTGAGGAACAAGGAGCAACTATGTTAAATTGACACAGCTGCACTGAGGGCCACAGAACCAGCTAAAACTAAGCAGAATACATTTGATATGTTGCTAGTCTAGATTGGAAGTAGGGGAAATTTGTCCACAACATCCCAAGGATCTTTGAGGGTGGTGAGGATCATCAAAAATTGCTGCTTACTGAACTTTTTATTAATAGCCTCTCGAGAGCAATTCCTTTTTTCTCTTTTCAAAACATTCCATATGAAGCATTCCTGAAAGCATGAAGCATATGTTTAAATACTTATGTACACACATACACACATGCTATTATTAGAGTCCTTTGCAAGGACCTAATAATAGAAATGTCTGTAATTATGTATAAGGCAATTATAAGAGACATATAAAGCACGCTGTAAGGTATGTGCCTTGCTGCCACAGAGGTACTATGCACCAAGTGAACAGAGAAATCAGATAAGCCTAACACCTTTATCTCCAAAGAAATCAAGTGTTTTCAGTCAACCTAAATCTAATCAAAAAACCAACTTCACTCCTGAATTCATCTTGTTGCTCCACTGAGTAACTTCTAGAGGAACTGGAAGCAGATGCCACAAGAAGCAAATTGCATGTAACAGTATTAGCTGAAATCTTTGTCCTCTTCAAAAAAAAACCACATATACTTAACTACTCAGGAATTGTTTGCTGCTTCACATTACATAAATGACATCATACATGGCTGCAGTTTAATAAACATAGTATCCAAGCGGTATATTTCAGTAAACACCACCATTATAAACCATCACCACGAGAAATACAAATAAAGAATGTTTCTTATACAGTTGGTGTTGCAGTTGGCTTTTTGTCTGTTATCTGCTAACAAACAACACAATTTACTTGTAAACAAAGGATTCCTTAGATCAAATTCAAGGCAAGCCACCCTTTCCCAACTAAAAGTACCATGAAGATTTGCTCCAAACCCACTGACTGGGACCTCCAGGGAATGTTCTTGTTCAGGAACAGATTTTTAAGACAGACTACACTTTTCTTGTGTACTTGCTCAACAGCACCATCATTTTTCATCCAAAGCAGAGTACAGACTTAAAATCTGCAGCAGCCTCTCTGAAAGGCAACTAATCTCTCCAACGCTGTTACAAATTCCACAATAAATCACGTTTAATTAGTTTGTGCTTTTTTCTTGGCTGTCTGTAACCCAATCTAATGGGGGGGGGGGGCGCTTCCAACTTCAATTTTGCAGAGAACTGCTCAGAATAAACGGGTAAAAATGCACATCACTGCATTCCCTCTGGAAGCTGTTTGGAATGGGATGTGCTTGCTGACACACTAACATTCCTGCCTGTAGATGGCCTGTTACCGTTGTGTATCCAGCGCCTCCTATTTCCAGTGACTTGCTTCAAGAATTTCCCTCTTCCCACATACCTTCCATCTCCAGGGACAGATCACACAGGGACACTAAACCTTGGCCGTAAACAACATGACTTTTGATATTCCTGTTTCAAAGGATCCTCCACCGCTCAAATGCTGCTGTTCAGCAGCACAGGGAAGATCACCCAGGCACAAGTTCTCTGTGCAAGTGGTCTGAAAAATGCTTTGCCTCGCTGTTATTTTGCACAGCTGAGATTTACATAAGGGTCTGCTGGTTTCTTCTGCTATTTATTTTATTTGCTGTATGCTAAAGGCTATTGCAAACAAACAGGACTTGCAGTATGTTGCACAAAGCCATTCCAATGCACGGCGACATTCAATTTCCAGACTTAATACCCACTACCACAGCATCCTTGGTAGAGACCAGGCTGCCCTCCCAGGGCATCCCAAACTGGCAGTCCTGCTTCCCACTCCATCTTTGCTCGCATCTTTCCTTTTGAGAGGAGTGGCAAGCTACATAGAGAAGAAAAGAACCATGAAAAGTAATTTGCTTTATTCAGCTGTATGCAGGCTCTGGGACTTTTATGTAATGATAGGTATTTTGTAGGAATTAAGATCCTCAAACTACAAACACTTATTCATACTCTAAATTTCACTTCTGTCCTCACCAGATGGAAATTTTTGAGGGAAAAAAACAATTATACTAATTAAAAAGTTCATGAATACAACCACACACACGCAGAAGCTTGCTGCATGATCTGTATATATTTTCTTGCACAAATTTACAAATTGCAGAAGTTTAATTGCACCTCTCTCTCACAGAACTTAATGGAATCTATAAAGTGAAAAGGAAAAAAGTAAGCTCTCTGTTAAGAAAGGTACAATGCAGAAATTTCCTTTCAGTTCACCAAACACCATATGCATGGGGGAAAAAAGGTGCCAGAATAAACGCACTTCAGACTGGAAGTTACAAACCTTTCCAAAAGTAAAGATAAAATGCTTGCAGTATGGAGTTACAACTCTGAGTTTCTTGGCTATAGCACAATAACAGCTTATTTTGGATGCTAACTTTCTCCATTTCTTATCCTTCGGCCAACTATAGGCTAACAGTATGAAAAACCCCTCTCACTGCAGTCCCAGCAGTGACCTCAAACCCAAACCAGATGAGTCCCAATAGTTACAAAGAAGCAGAATGTATCAACTCCCACATAAACTCATCCCCGAGCTGCACTATAAGCATAAACTAGCTAAAGGACACTAAACTGGGAAGAACAATGTGGGACACTTCAGGGGCAGCAGATGTTTCTGTCACAGCGTGGTCCTGATACAACCACAAAGCACAACTGCTTTGAAGCTAACAAGAGGGAACCACCAAGTGCTGAAGATTAGGAGACAAGCACTAACAGACCGCTTCTGTATGGAACCCGAAATGACCCCGGGAACACTGCCAAGAATTATTTTCTTACTGGTAGCACCGGCAGCATCTTCTCTTACTGCTGAGAAAGACTAGTGGGCAAGAGCACTGGTGGTCCAGGTGAGAGGAGCAAGATGCCCCCATCCACAGGAGGCAGCCCAGTGCTGATTCCAAAGGTTTATGGAAAGGATGCCTTCATCTGAATTTCTAGCCAAGCACACATCTCATCCACGTCCAGAACAGCAGCTCCCCATCAGAATGGAGCAGAGTCCCAGACCAGAGCAGGCACTGGGGCAGTGCCAGGTCTGGTGGTCGCACCCTTTTTAAAGTGAGCTCAGCTGCAGGAAAGCTTGAGAAATAGCATTCTAGACTTAAAAATGCGTGCAAGTTCGAAATCCCATTACCTAGCACATTGTTAAACTCGAGTTAGACTGGTTTGGCACCTATCGGTGGTTGAGCCCCAGGTTCTGTAGGGTAAGTGGTTCGGGGATACAGCAAACGCTGTTAGGGCGCAGGGAATGGGGATGTGAGAATTCTGTTCCCACAAACCCAACACGGAGTTCAATTAAAAGATTTTTTTTAAAAAAAAAAGGCACAACAATAAAAATCCAAAATAAGCAACAAAAAAACAATAAAGAAGAAACTTCAGATCTTCCCTATCTGTGATGGGGCAACTACCACAAGAAGAGCCAAGGCGGCACTTTAGGTGCTCACACAAAGAAATGCAAATGAAATACAAAGTCACTAAGAGCAAGAGACAGGCTCGACCCCACCTTTTATTCTACAAATATAGATGGGGCAAATGGTTCATAACATTTAACTCCAAGCCACACTACCTTAGCCAAAACCTTATTTAAATAGAACATTTCTGAGAATCAGTTAGAGGGGGGGAGGCAGCAGGGAGGGACGCAGACGCGGTCTTAACCTAAGCGAGCTTAAGCTTTTAAAAGACTTTTTCTTTTTTCACTTCGTCTCCTGGTCGCCTGCCATTTCAAAAAGGTGTTTGGCAAGGAAAATGCAAAGTTTCCAGGGTTTTCCTTCCCCGAGCCGCCCCAGCCTAGCGCCGCGCGGGGGGGACGGGGCTGCGAGAAGCCGCTCGCGCCTTCCTCCAGTTTTTTCTCCAACATTCCCCCTGGATCCAGACATTCCGGGAGGGAGCACAGGGCGAAGAGCAGCGCCGCTCACCTGCCCGGCTCCCCCGGAGGGGCTCGGCCCCGCTCTCCGGGGGCACCGACCGACACCACCACCCCCCCACCACCCCCCGTTCCTCCCCCCCAGGCAGAGCCGCCCGCGGCGCGGGGCAGGGCGGCGGCGGCGGGGCCAGCGCATCGGGATGACCGGGAGGCGCTGGAGGGCCGGCCCCGCGCCACAGCCCCGCACCGCCGGGTGCTGCCTCCCCCTGCGCTGCGGGGCTCAGGCACCCCAACACACACACACACACACACACGCCTTGCGGGGCTGCTCCCTCCCTCCGCTTTGCGGCTGCCAACCCTCTTGCCTTGCGGGGCTTCACCCTGCGGGGCTGCTCCCTTCCTTTGCCCTCCGGAGATGCTCCCCCTCACTTTTGCCCTGCGGGGCTGCTCCCCTCCTCTTTGCCCTGCGGGGATGCTCCCCCTCTTCTGCCCTGCGGGGATGCTGCCCCCACTCCTCTTTGCCCTGCGGGATGCTGCCCCCCCTCCTTTGCCCTTCGGGGATGCTGCCTCCCTTTGCCTTGCAGGGCTGCTCCCTGCCCGCCTTGCCCTGCGGGTCTTCGCCGTGCGGGGCTGCCCCCCGTGCCCGGGGCCACGGGGCAGCGGGCGGGGAGCGGCGCGGGGCCGGGCTGGGGAAGAGCAGCGAGAGAAACTTTCCGCCGAGCACGGGCGCGTCCCGTCCCGCCGCCGAACAAAAGAGCCGGAGCCGGGACCGGGAGCGGCGCCGCGGGGCGGGGGAGGAGCCGCCGGGGGAGCCGAGCGGGGCTGGGACGCGGGGCCGCCCGCCGCGTGCTTACCGTGCGGGTGCGGGTGAGTCCCGGCTAGCCGGAGCGAGTGCCGGGCGGGCTCCGCGGGGATTCCGCCATGTCAGTGATGTCGGCACCACATGGGCCCCGGCCGGCCCCGCGCTACCGCGCACTCTGGAGTAGAGGCTCCCGCCGAAAAGCCGCCGCTCGCTGCCCCCGCCCCGCCGCGCGCCCGCTCCGCCCCGGGCGGGGAACAGGGAAAACGGCGGGGGCAGGCGCTGCCGCGCTGCGGGCACGGCTCCCGGTGCCTCCCAGTGCTTCCCAGTGCTTCCCAGTGCCCCCAGTGCTCCCAGTGCCTCACAACGCCTGCCAGTCCCTCCTGGATCCTGCTGCCAGCGTCTCCCAGTGCCCCCAGCTCCTAGTACCGGTACCTCCCAGTGCCCCTTGGTCCCAGAGCTTCCCAGAGCCTCCCAGTGCCTCCTGGCTCCTTCTGCCAGTGCCCCGAGTGCCTCCCGGCTCCTGCTGCCAGTACCAGTGCCCCCAGCAATCAGTGCCAGTGCCTCCCAGTGCCTCCTGCTCCTAGAGCTTCCCAGACCCTCCCAGTGACTCCCATCTCCCAGTGCCCCCAGCTCCTGCATCAACACCACCTGCCAGCTGGGCAACCTGTTCCAGTGCCCGATGACCATTTAGGTGGAAAATTTTTTCCTAATGCCCAATCTGAACTTCCCCTGGTGCAGCTTGAGGCCATTTCCCCTCGTCCTATCACCTGTCACTTGGGAAAAGAGACTGGCATCCACCTCTCTACAACCTCCATTCAGGTAGTTGTAGGCAGTGATGAATGAGGTCTCCCCTCAGCCTCCTCTTCTCTAGGCTCATCAGCCCCAGTTCCCTCAGCCGTTCCTTGTAAGACTTGTTCACCAACCCCTTCACCAGCTTTGTTGCTCTTCTCTGGACACGCTCCAGAACCTCTTCGCAAAAAGGGTTATTGGGCACTGGCAGAGGCTGCCCAAGGAGGTGGCTGAGTCACCATCTCTGGGGTTGTTTAAAAGGTAGGTAGTTGAGATGCTTGGGGATATGGTTTAGTAATGGACTGGTACAGTTGGGCTTCATGATCTCAAAGGTCTTTTCCAAACTAGTGATTCTATGATTCCTCCTGCCCAGCTACTGGCCTCCACAGTCGGGGCAGAGACTGGTAACAAAAATGCCATGTCTGAGGGGGAAATTCCCTCGTCCAGACAGTTCAAGGCTGGGATCTGTGTGTGTCCTCCCCTGGGCATCTGCCACAGGTTGATACTCAAGTTAGCAGAACTCTTGGTTCCATCAGCGTGGTCATTCCAATGTTGCCATCAGTTGGGAGTGAGAAGTTTTATGCAATATTTTCCAGCACTCAAGAAATGCTCTGACTTATTTAAATTGTTACAGCCCAAAAGAAGAGAAGTTTATGCCTTGGCTCTGAAAAAGAGCCCTGAGGTACCACGGTGGTCACTCACCTCTCAGCACTGCATTCAAGCAATGGGGGAATCATGACTACAGCTTTAATCTGGTTTATAGGAAAAACTTAAAATAGGATTCAGCTTTGTGTACCCCACAGATCACAGCTGTGCTGTCTTTTGACTTGGCCTTAGATGTCTTGTGAGCTGACCTGCCTCTGCAAACGCTCATCATTCATATTTCTAGTGCTCTGCCTTCACTCCATTTCTATATTCTTCAATGCTTTTTTTCCTTACAGGTTTTCTCAGTAGTTGATCTACTTTTTATCCATCAGAGTTTCATTTCAGCAAATGAAAAACCCTGCAGAGTCGTAGGCAGCCCAGGTGTATTTTCATCAGTTTCCATTAAAATATCAACAGAAACAGATTTTCCCTTAGGACTCCTTCTGCTTCTCACTGAAACTCATATTACTGAAAAATTGGTTTGCCATTAAAGTTCAGTAAAACCAAACCATCATACTCAACAAGGCTGGATTTTTGCTGTTTAATTATTCTTATTTTTTAAGTGACCAAAACACAGAAGAATGAAAATAAAGTTATCTGAGATAGAAAATTCCTATGAAAATAACAAATTAGCATTTTCCCATGGGAAAGATTTTTCACTGTTAAATGGTCAGCTAGTACTAAGCATTGTTCATTGTTAATTGCAGAAACTTTTGTAATAAGTAAAATCTACAAGTGGAAAAATGTTTTGTTTTATTAATGACCCAAAACATGCAGACTTTTTGATGATCCTGGACTGAGTTACAGAGTCAGATGAGATTAATTACTCACAAGGGGTGGCAAAGCCTTCACTTGGTCCTGTAGATTCTTTTGTGAAGGAAAAGATTGAGAAAAGGGAGAGAGGGAGGGAGTGAAGACATTACTTTAGGAAGGAAAAAAAACAAACTGACCTGAGCTGAAAAATGATAAAATTTATAAGAAAATATAAAATTTAACCTGAAGAGTAAACAAAATCAAACCTGAGGAAAGCAAAATGAAAACAAATGGAAGAAAAGGAGAAAATGAAACTGGCAGTCTGTAGCTTTCCTGTCAGATGGGCCAGAGGAAGGCTAGGTCTGAGCACATTCCCATTTGGGGATGCCAGACACGGGGACATTTCCAGCCTCATGTGGAACTGCAGAAGTGGTCAAGTTCACAAAAACCAAGGCAATGCCAACATGGTCTGTAGTAAATGCACACCTTCTCCTTGGAGCACTTCACTTGCTGTTCAGCCACACTGCTCCGATGAACTGGAAGAGCAAGCACAGTTAACAGCAACTGTAACGCAGTTCAGTGGAACCCAGGCATGGCTCACCAACCAAGGAAGAGGACAGGGGAGAATGAAGCAAGGACCACTTTTCCTCAGAAAATTCCTACATAAATAACAGATAAAACTATTTCTTTAATGGTTTCCTCCCTGAGTCAGCTCATCTAGGAAGAGCATTAATCAGACCAGGAGGAAGCATCTTTTGCTCCTGAAAGAGGAAGAGGATTAGGTTAAGCGGTGACACAGCAGGGACAGACAAATTACTCTGGAGAAAATGACTGACCCAAACTGTCATCCAAATAAATACAGACCAAAGCCATGAACTTAACTTTTCTGTTTTGATGACACTTTGTTTTTCTGCGCCTGTGCTTTCAATAACATGCATATTTTTCTTTTATCACGGTGGGATCTTGCTGTTTATTCAGGAAGCAAGTGGCGTCAGAAGTGCAATAGCCCATCCATCCCGTCTCCCTTCCCTCATGTGCCTGTGGCAGAGAAGCGGGATGAAGGGATGAGGCTGTCTGCTTCTTCAGCCTTTCCCTTGTATCCATGTCTCCATGACAGCCGTTCTCAAAGTGCAGATCCACCTGGACTGGAACGAAACCCACAACTCCTTTCAAGCAGGGATTGTTTAGCCATCACAGAGTAACAATTTAGGCACTGTTGCCTGGGCCTGGAGCCAAAGCAATGCTAAGTCCTGCATCCTGCCATCATCCTGCCCTTGTCAGCTATTCCCTCCTATTTGGTGACAAATCCTAGAGGGGGGCCTGAGCAAACTCTTTCTGTACAATTGGGATGTGGCCTCAGAGATCATACATCATTGTAAAGGCTGCAGAGATGATCTCTATTCTCAAAGGATATTGTGGGATTGTACCTAGAATGTACTGACCTTAGTAATTTTTAACACCATGGAGCACCAACATATAGGGTGCATCGTTCTACCCAAACACTGGATGGACAGTGGCCACATTGTTGTCACACCATGTGCATTATTGCATCTCTGAGCAGCTGTGGGGTTCTGGCTCAGAACTTGGTGTCTAACAGGTTGCATTTACCCACAGCAAGAGCTCTGGGTTCAGGCGTTCATGCCCAAGGACAACAGCGAATTGGACGGAGAAAAAGAGATGTACTTCGCAAGAAACACCACAGGTGACCCCTCAGCAGGTTGAGAGGGGATGCTGTGACATCCCTTGCTTGGACTTAGCTCTGCCAGGGGAAGGGCTTTGTGAGATGGGAAGGGCAGGATTCCCAAAGCAAACAACTGGATGATCTCCTTACGAAAACATCCAGAAAAAAGCTGTGTAGCACCTCTCCTCCCTCTCCTTTGTGATCACATAACTTGCTCCTTCCACACGATAAAGACAGCACTATATGATTTTTTTTTTCTTGCTAATAAACCCTTTTTGGGCCCTTGTCTTTGTGTACATCACAAACCATTGAAGTTGTGCAATTTAAACAATTAGGTATTCAGAATCATACAGTCCAAACTGGTCATGGTAGTCTTCTCTTACTCTTTTATCTGAAAAAAAAAAAAAGAAAGCTAAAGGCAAATTAGATTGTACAGTCTAAAACATATCAAATTCCTTCTGTCTTTACAATATTTTGGTTTTGAGGCAGTGCCCATGGAGAGTGGCACAAGCAAGAAGATATGTGTAAGCACAGTTTTTAGTTTATAATGGTCACTTTTACTGTGAAATATCCAAAATCCTGCAGGACACTCTTTTTAAATAACTAGGGCATGTAAACACTCGCATGAACAAGAATTTCTATCTGTACCTCTCTATTTAGAGGAAATGAATGCCAGTTATTCACTGAGCATATATTCATGTTTTTGCATTCACAAACTGACTGAGTTTGGTGAGGAGTTTGTATTCATGGTATTAATTAGCAGATTTTTCCCTTTTTAGGACACAGGTCAGTATTTATCGTGCTCAATACCACATGCAGAAATTAAGCCCCAAAACCCCTATTCTTGGGATAAGATCAAAGGACTAATTGCTGCAAGATTCTCAAATAAAAATTATCTCCTTCCCTTGTTAGCGGGGTGCATGGTAACTTTGCATTGCTCATCAGTCTGTGACAAAACCAGTTACCTACTGGATATCCTTTTCTTACATTTAATGGGTAAGTCCTTAATTTGGTCTTTGAAGCTTTCAGACAACTACTAAGCAATAAATATGCCCAGTCAGACTCTAGCAGAAGTCACAAAAGACTCAGGGACTTCAACAGAAGCTAGAAGAGGCCCTATAAATGCCAGTGCCATTATTCTAAAGACGTGATTTCTGACACACCAGAAGTTGTTGTTTGTCTGGAATATTATTCTGTTAGTTGTCTCTTAAGCTTTACAAAGGCATCGTGGAAAGAAAATGTTCCTGTTTCCCTCCCTTCCATGAGAAGCACCATTGTCTTTGTAATTTGTCTGCTTGCAAGCCGAGGACTTACACAGGGCATTTTTTACATTTTTTCGTCTACATTGGTTTTATAAGTTTAAATAAGTTCCCATCTGCCAAGAGCTTCCAAAGAGCACTGGCACTTAACCAATTCAAGAAGCTTGCCATGAAGATTACACACCAGTTGTGCTTATTCAAAACAATAACTTCTGACCACTGCACCAGAAGAAAATACTCTCATTTATTGTCTTATAATCATGCATCTCTGCAGTGTTAGTTCCACTTCTGCCAATGAGAAGGACGGTTCTTTTATATTTTACAGATATTTCAGCTAAATCTCCTTAGCGCTGTGGAGTTCTTTGGCTCGTTAGGTTTGCTTTGGTTTTGTTTTGTTGAAAGCTCTTGTTTCAGTTCAGGCTCTAAAGAAAACAAAGCAGTATTGCTTGCATTGTTAAAGCCAAAAGCAGGGCCACAGGAAAAAATGTTCTTCTTGGAAGATTTTGTAGATCGGTATTCATGGAACAGCTGGAGATGAAACGTACAACACTAATCCTGTCCAGTTGCTCCTGGTCATGTTGCACATTCAGGAAATTCATAATTAGGTGGTTATATCCCCAGTGTTTCCCCTGCAGCACTCTTTACAACCAGCAATTTATCTTCTGTCTTGTCATTAAAAAAAAAAACAAAACCCAACAAGAAAACACAACTACAAAGAAAGAAGTAGGGGAGAGAATACAAGCAGGAATGACTTAAAATGTGCTTAATAGTTTCTTCTCATTGTAAAAAAAAAAGAAAAAAAAATGGAATAGTGTCATTTCCGCACATACCAGCAAACTTCTGCTGATCCATTGCCCTTTTCTATCACAGTACTTTTCCTCTTTGCTGTATCTCCTTTCCCTTCGCAGTATTTATTTTGCTGGTTAATTTTTTCTTTTTCCTTGCCAGTCATGTACCCGCTTTCCTGTAAAGGGCAACCACACCTGACAATTTAGAAATAAACGCTTTAGTAAGTAAATATTTATTTTTCTTGTCAAATGGAAGCTCTGTACATGGGGAGTTTATTCCTAGCTCCCTCCAAGGTTTCTAGTGAATTCTTAAGTAAAAATTCATAGGAATTTTGAATCACTCAGGCTACAACTTGAAGGATTTTTCTTCTTTTCAAAGCCTTTAAATAGAACACTCTTATCTACTGTTAATTACATACATATGCAATGTGGAGATTTTTGCGTACAGGGCAATTGATGAGAAGCATTGCCAGCTTTAGAATTAAACTGTTAACAGTGACTCAGCAGGTTTGCTCTGTGAAAAGCATTAAATATAAGCTTTTAAAACAATCCTTCTTTCTCATTTCCTCCCTCCTGCCCCCCCCAAGTAATTTAAAAAAGCACCCGGGAAAACCTAAAAGAAGACTACTTAGATAACACTGCTAGTTAAAGTTCATGACTTTCCATGCTTGTGATTAGGAAGCTGCACCAGTGGCTCAGCAGTCTGGCTTTTCAGAGATAAAAAAACCCCAGCAATTTCATAAGATGTGCAGTGAATTCACAAATAACTTTAAAACAACAAAAGACTCAAACCCTTGTAGTGCTGGAATGGCATTTCCAGGCCCTAGATGACCAGATTACCATACATCCCAGCAAGAGGTTAGGGAAGAGCCAGCCCTCATCTCAGCCTTCCTCTGACGCCTCTTATCCAGGTGAGCCTCAGCCACATTGCTGTGCACTTGTGATTTCCTCCTCTTTTCAGAGTTTTGCTAAGTGTATTTTCAGTCACAAAAGCAGCAGAAATAGACAATATCTTTTTTTGTTTCATAGCCATCAGTGAGCATCTCCAATTCCCTGGCTGACAGTTTGTGAATGGAGATGCCCATTTGTGCCCACGTACAAGTCCTCTTTGGAAACATGGAAAATGCATGATGATTTTCAAAGATGTGAGGCAGAGCTCCTCAAAAGCTTTATACATCTGCAATAAAACAAGACCCTTCATGGCAGCTCAGAGGCCCTTAATCTCCAAGTTTCAATATATTATTCTCAAACAAAAGTGCACTGCATGATTTAAGAAATTTTCACATCTGATTCCTCTCCATCAATTACTTTTCCTAGAGCTCCCCTGAAACTGCATGGAAATGGACAAAGTATTGCTTTGAAAAACAGCCATGTTTTTAAGATTATTTACTAAGTTGCTAACTTTTCCAGACTTAAACTGTATCTGTTTCATGTTGATAAATAATTGAGTCTGGAATACAAATATTTTAGTATGTCCCTGAAAAAAATCACTCCAGCTAACCATGCCCTAGGCTAGAATATTTTTTTTTAAAAAAAGCATATTTTACAATTCTATTACTTCTTTTAGTTACAGTAAATAGCTAGGCTTCACTTCTCAGTCATGGTCTGTCACACACACTATCACACCCAAATTCACCTTTAGAAATTTTTAACAAAGTGCAGATCTAAAGATCAACAAACCCTGGAATTATTTTTCACTAAGGGGGAAGCACCCACTACAAACAGGCAATTAAGGCAACATGCAGTCTCAGCTCCTGTTGTACTGTGTGCACCCAGGCAGATCACAGCTGCGATATGTGATGAGGCGAAATGGTGTCCACATAGGTCCTGTGTCATTTGATTGCTGGTGGCTTAAAGATGAACTTAGGTCTCACTTGAAGGCTGATCATAGAGCTGCTACCAGTTGGAGAAATGATTGTAGTACATTAGAATGAGAAGTCAGGTGAATGCTTCACAAATTTCTGCTGCTGTTTTTCTTTTGAACCTTGAATATTCTAGTGATTTAAACAAATCTTCAAGTGACAGAAAAGCAAATAGAATAACTTTCATTACCCTCACAACAATTATGTGAGGCTTAATTGATGGGTATTTATAAATATGCTTTATAATCCCCAAAAGGAAGTTGCTACAGAGGAAAGCTGCCATTAAAACATCAACTATTCCTGTTATAATGTAAATCATATGCCACATATAATAAAAATTAAGTACATATACAGTAGGCGTTTTAGAAGGATTGACACAGCTTTCATGTATTTCATATGTTTCTTATTCCCCTCCCCACTTTACTTCAGATTCAGACATGAAGGTGTGAAATAAAGAGCAATCTACTTTGGGCTGCACTTCTCACTGGTCACTCACCACAGAGCATATGTTTCTGTTTCCCTGAATTAAATTACCTGCAAGATTTGCAGAGCTGATTCCTAGCTCTCTCTCCCCTACACAGGAGTGGGGCACAGCTGTCCCACTCTCATCCCTGACCCCCAGCCCATAATCCAGGCACAGTTCCCAGCTGGGGCAGGGCAGTGCTGGAGGCTCAGTCTTGTCATGCCTGTAGATATGTTGAATGAATGTCCTGTCACTTCACCCAACTCAGTGCTATCGCATGCATCCAAGCAGAAGAGACTCAACCCTATGCAGGGTTATTAAAAGTCTCTGTTGCAAACAGCTTAATGATGAACTAGATAATGAGGTGTACAAGTGAGTGGTTAACACTGCCTCGCCTGCAACAGCCACACATCTCACATGAGCTTTGCAGCTCTCACAACCGTTAGCCTCCATCCGAGATCTCAGCCTCGCTGCAGAGAGGCAGCACTACAGTGCCTGGGTTTCAGTCAGGTTTCAGACTCTTAGACTCTTGGAAATGCTAGTAAGAGAACCAAATGAAGAGATTATCTCAAAATTTCCCCAGGAGTCCAGATTTCTCTGGATTTCCCTGCCGCCTGCCTCTGCCTCCCTTGCCACATAACACTTTTTTCAAAATGTCTGGATCTCTCTCCCCATATCTTCAGCAATCCACTTTGGTGCCCCTGGTCCGTTTTTACTACAAAGTCTTCTCTACTTTCCCAAATTCACACATATCCTTAGCGGGGTCACAGTCTGTGGGCCATCTTGTTTATAACTTCTCTGGTTTCTCCCAGCTCTGCTTGCTGCTCAATAAAGGATGGAAAAGGGGAAAGATGCTCCAAGAGCCATAGTCTCTTAGCACAGACCACATTTATTCTCAGCCAAGGTTGTTAAGCCACATTTACATGAGCAGTAATACTGGATCTGGGTACTTCTAGATTTCTTCTCAGCATAGTTATTCTGGAGCCGGCACATCTGTGGTATTTAACAGAGCACATGGTACAGTTCATGTCAATGCAACACCTTCATGCTAACCCTGCATCTGGTACAAGGCCCAATGTGTAGGTGGGATGGAAGTGATGGACAGTGCCTGATCTGGCATAAAGCCCAGCTGTTCCAAGTTAACCCATCAGAGTTTTTAAAATAAACTGGAACTGGCAGATAGAGTTTAGGCCACATAAATACTTGGTCTCATATGGCAGCATTTCTTAATCCTCTCCTGTCCCTGTCCAAAAAATAAATGTATTGTTTCATTACAACAGTCCCTTAGTCCTTTGGTGTTTCGGTTCTTCCATAACTATAAATTACGGATACTAACATTTATGCAATGAGATTCACAAACTTTTCTAAGTGTTCACCTGCTTGGAAGCAATATTGAAACCATGTTGATCATTTCTTCTGATTGACACTAAAATCCTCAGAGATGAACCTGAAAACATATCAGCTCTTCAGAGTGCTGGGGGCTTGTATTTATATTTAATTTTAGCCTTAGATTAGCATATTGAAAATGGACTTGGCTGTTCATTAAATGAGAGAGTTATGAGAGTTCTCTGTAGTATTCAGGATAATCAAGTAAGCACATGCAAGGTCAGGGTTCAAGATGGAGTAATGTGGAAAAAAAACCATAGTTCTGTCTGGCACAAAGAAAGTCCAATGAAGTACAGAATGCTGATTTCAACAAATACTCAAGATATGCCCATTTCTTTACATTTCTTGTATAACAGCGTACCTGTAAAGAGAGTGAGTGCTACAGCTATTCTTATTGGGGAAGGATTTGAGCATCAGATAACTTTTTAAAAAAAATTTTTAGTAACTCATCCCTTTTTACAAGCTTGTGGTTGATCTTGAAAACTTCTCAATTCCAATCATCAACTGACTTTTAAAATTCCATTTTAATAATAAAAAAGGCACCTGGGTTTGTAATATAATTCACCAAGTGTAAAATGCTATCTGTAAATTATGCATCCAAAACTTTTAAAAAAAAGCTGTATTAATAAGTGAATGAAGGCAAAACATTTAAAGTAAACTGATGCAAATGCTGTATTTGAAAGAATAAAAAGATATTGCTAAAGAATATAATTTTTTGTAATAAACCAATTAAATGATCAGATGCTTTTTCACTTGGGACACAAGTTAAGAGAACAAAAGCTAAGAAAGTGAGAGCAGGAAAAATTTTAGGCAGGTAAACTTTAAGATAAGTTTGTTAACACCTGATTACATTCAAAGACTAACAGACATTATTAGTGGGATTTCTTTAAAGAAGATACTTTGTTTTCAACTATAGCTAAAAATAAGAGACTATACACTGCCCCGACAACGCAGCACGTGGGAGAGCCTCAACAGACCAGAGAAGAGCAGATGAATGGGGTTTGAAAGCTGGGATGAAACAAAGTGATCTTTGCTGTCTTCTGATTAATTACATTAGTGGAAACAAGCTGCTTAATAAGGTTTCCTTGGGCAAAAGATGGAAACCTAAATTTATGCCCCTTAATTCAAAGACAGAGGTAAAAACCAGCTGATCCTGTGGTATTTCTGCATTGTTCAGAATACAAATTGGGTTAGGCCGAGCTTTTTTCCCCAAACTGCAGCTCCAGCTACAGGTTCATGATGCAAAATCTTTGGCAGGAATTCAGACTTGAGCTACTGCTGCCCCTTACTGCTGTTTGGTATCTCTGTGCTCTGCCTTCTCAGTTGTGCTGGTCCTCCTGGTTTTTGCATCAATCAGGTTGGGAAATCGATCTGTCTGAAAAACAGCATTTGTAGGAAAAAAATAATCATTTTCATCTTCTTTTCCCAGTTCTGGCCAGTTATCTCCATGATTGGTTTCACATAAGAAAAGGAGCAGTGACCCAAAGTTTGGGGTGATGGGCATGGATGGAAGGAGAGGAGAGCTGTGCATTAAGCATATGCAGCAAAATGACTGGAACCACATCTCGCCCAGGCACACGTCCCATACAGAATTCCACCAAAGGGAGACAGTACTCCTTCAGCTCAAATGCAAGGGTCTTGTGGTTTAGAACAGAAAAAGCTGTATTATTTCCTCCCTCTTCTTAAATATTTTTGAGCAGCTACAGTGTTTGCACTGCTGACAGGTATGAAACCCTACCTGGTCACTAATCCCTTACCTGCTCCCATGGATAATTGACTACTAAGCACACACGTTGCCTGCAGCGTTTTCAGCTGGGAGGTAGCCCAGCTGCTGCAGAACAAAGATCCAAACTTGCTGATAATCCAGCAATACTCGGGTTATATTTCCAATCTCGCCCACACCCTGAGTCATGTGTCTGCTGCCTCAGTTCCTTCTTTTTGCTTCCCTGATGAGCACATGCATGAACTCACATGAATGTATGGACAAACCACACACCACGGGGTTCAGGAAGGCTTCCTGAATTCAGATTTATGCAACCCAAATTCCTCCTAGAGGAGTTTTCTAAGGCTTAAATGCTTCTTAATCTGGAGATGAATCTAAAAAAACCCCACACTGAGCTAGGGATCTCAGTGGGGCCTAAACAAGAAGAACCTGATCATGGAGGTCTAGCTTGTTGTAGGTACACTGTAAGTATAAATAGTTGCTCCCTCCGGACAGCAAAAGCTACATGTTTTTGTGTACTTCTGTCTTCACTGCCTCTATTCATTATTTGTCCTTCTTTCAGGAGAACCCTGCTAGTTCTTCTGCTGTCTGTAAGCCCCCTACTCTGCCAGATTTCTTTGTCCTTGGCAAATTCTTGGTAAACTCCCCATCTATCCGTTCTTCACCTGACCCCAAACTCACACTCATAGATAAAGGATCAGTCTAATTATAAATCTCACATTCAGTAACATCAATGGTGCAACTACTTTGTTAACTCTTGTTATATATTTGTGAACCATACAAATAACCTGGTAAGCTGATGGCAGCACCAACTGGTGGCACTGGTCCCAACCAGCTGCCCAAGGATAGAAGGGTCCCAATTCTGCTGCTGTGAGCAAGCCAGTTCTCATCACCACCTGCTCTCTCCTCTGTACTTCTGTCTCTTGGTATTAGGCTCTTGCTATCATGATCCTTATAACAAGGTCTTTTTAGGGTATATTAAAAAAAATGTTTGCTTTCCACTGCTGTTTTCAGGAACATTCATTTATATTTGCTTGCTTTTTCTGAATGTTGACATGTAAATATACAGAACAGTTAAACACATCTCCATTCAGAATTGCTCATGGTAAAGTCTGAGAAGAAGCTGAGCATCCTTCACTTTGTATACATTACTCTTTCTTCTGCAAATAAAGCTGCGATTAATTCTTCATCATGATAAATCCTTTGCAGGTGAAAGCTTTTCAGAAATCAAAATAGCTGAGAAAACATCCCCAAATCTTCCAAAAAGAGTACAGATGAAGAAATGCCACTGAGAACAGCCAACAACTTTGAAAGAAAGCCCATGTGGAATGCTGGAAGTGTTTGGAAGGGAGGTTTCCCTAGGGTGTAGTGTGTTGCTTAACTGCAAGGCTGTTTGAAATGACCTGCCTGTGCTTTAACTCCAGATTCAGTTCAGTGCTGTTCACTCAGGCATGTTTGTAGCCAATGTCAGTCAGAGCCAACATGCTGACTTCTCGGGAACCATTATTTTTTCTTTTCCTTTTATTTTTGGAACTAGTTCAGAATTAATTGTATACTTAGAGTTTAAATTATAAATGACCAACAGTGATAAGAGACAAGCCTTACTTCTCCAATACACATGCCTGTTTGAGCTATTGCCCTCTGTGTATTGCCCTAATGTAAGTTCTTAATATCCAGTATTGAGTTCTTTATTTGTGTGTCTCAGAGAGGTTTCAGGGAGGGTAGAATCTGGCTACCTTATTTTTCTCTGCTTTGCAAGAAAGCACAGAAAGAAAGAGAATTTTTCTTTTTCTTGGATGGTGCCTGTACTATTTGTAGACTAGGTCATATTTTCTGTCTTTTTGAGGACCTGTGGTCTTTGACTTCCTCATTGCATTCCTAAACTCTTCTCTAGTGCACATGGATTTTCTGAGGACTTAGGTCATCCCACCTGGATGATGAAGTATGACATGTCAGTGTTTCGGAATGATGCTTCGAGACATCCCTCAGGCACTGGGAGGCTGTAAGGATACACTGTGCACACTTGGCTCACTGACACTATTAGGATTTAGAGAAGACAAAAGTCTGCAAAGCCACAACAGTAGGAATGCAATGAAAAGGGATATGATCCCTTTGTAGAGTTTTAAAATGAGGGATGTGTTTATCAACTGGACAAGGAACTACTTTGATAAGCGGAAGTTGGTAAGCATAGTTATGACAGCAAAGAGATGGGTCAAAATTGACTCTCTCCTTTGTTTTAATTTTGTGGAACCAGAGGCAGAATCCTTGCTGGAGATAGAAGTTTCTCCTTCCTGATCAAGAGGGTGGTTTGGCAGATAAATTTTCCTATAGAGCAGAGAACCTCCTAGGCCTCCCTCCTGCTTTCATATTCAGCTTTTCTGACCCTAGAGGGTTTTTTTCACAATTTAAGAACCAAGAACAAAAAAAGAACATACAAAACCCTGTTTTTTAAAAAAACCCTTTTCCCAAATGCCATTAGCTGAGTTAACTTTATTTTTCTTGTTTTTATTGTAGTATTTTCTTTCAAGTTTCACAGATCCTAGGTAATTTTACCAAGGCTCTTTCATATCAGGGCTGTGTATATCCACAGCAGACATATTTGATCATCTTCTACCTACTACAAGAAGCAACACACCCAAATCGCTGGTGGTGTTTAGACTCCCATTGAGTTGTTTGGGTGTCCCAATTCAAGGCAAATCTGCAAGGGTGAAGACAGCATCAGCAGAATTCCCCTTGACCTTCCCTTATCTGTAGACAGAGACATGGGTCTATAAACTCAATGTTTAGTTAAAGCATAACTGCTGGTACTGTTAAGTTTGTAACGAGGAAAATGAAGCAGAGATCAAAAGATTCACTCTTTTGTGGATTTAATTTTCTTCCTCATCTTTGCACTTTGGTCATAAACACTGCCGTTCCCCCTCTGCCCTCCTGTTCCGTATGCTGAAGATTAAGTTGAGAAATCTTTTTAGAAAAGACATGAGTATACAGAAAGGAGTACTAGACTGTGACCTTATAGCTGCTTTTGAAGTTTTTGAAGGCTATATGGCAAACCTCCTCACTATGTCCAAATTCTCAGAAAAAGGAGGTTCATAGATTGCTCCTTCATTAATTTAAGTGTATTAACTAATTGGCCACATGTATGTTTATTCCCCATCTCTCATGCGTGCACACACAGAGCAAAGCCAACACATCTGTTCCAAGAGGCCTGAAACAGATAATGGACCCACAGTATTGCCTCAGCAGCTACTGGCATGGAACGAAAAGTAAACAGCAAACAGGAAAAGGAAGGCTAAAACTAGATTAAACAGATTGCTGCATTCAAGAGTGCGCAGTCATCTGGGAACTTAATCTAAAAAAAAAAAGTTGAAAGGAAAAGTTAAAACAAATAACATACAGGCCTCTCTTGTATTTTTGAAAATTCCTCACCAGCGGTGTGGTAAAATACTTTTAACAAACTAGCACGCAGCATAAAACTTAGATGTACAGAATTAACCTTTCATTCACTGAGGCAAGCAAAATATCAGGTTATTCCTCATCACTGGAATTCAAATTAGGCTCAGACTGTTTGACAGGAGCTCAAAGGAGGATGTCAGGGATCAAAAAAAAGGAGCTTCTTTGTCTCAGTTACAGTGGAAAAAAAGTGTAATTTCTCAGAATAAAGACATGTTACTGATAGAAATTTATGCTGCATATATGTAACAGAATATGGCTTCTATTATCTGTAAGAGGAGGTATGCAAAAATCAAGGTGATTTAAAAGCCTGGACCATCAACAAAGCCAGATAGTTCTCTCACTGTTTCTATCATTTGAAGCCAAAATCTCCCGCTGGATATTCTAGTCCTTTGTAATCCTGATTTGGATTTCAAATTGAACCCTAGGTCCTAGAATAAATCAAACCCAGATCTTAAAATGTTCTTTCCAGGCTATCTCTGATGATAACACAACCTCTATAGAAATAACCTGGCTTTGCTTCTGCAACAATTTCCAAGAGCTAAAACCAGGAATTTTGCTGCTTTCTTGACTTCACAGACATACCTTTTCAGGTTAGCCGACCAAGCGAAAATTAAAAACAACCCTTTATCCCTTATTTTACTTTTTTACTTTTGGGATTACAAAAACTATGTTAGAATAAAGACTCTGTTGGAACAACCTATCGTGACAATTAGACAGTACTTTTCCCTCTTGTCTGATCTTCAAAACAGAGGACAGTCAACTTGTTTGCAATATTTCTCACTCCTGTTGTAGCCTCATGAACCGAGAGAACTTTTCAGAGTGAAATGTGTTGCTACCCACCAGGCAGAAGGCACAGAAAGAGACATTTCAGCTAAGTTAAGCAGAAATGCATCTGCTGTTGAACACTTGTAACCAGTCTCACAGACCATTCTCACCGTGGAGGGTAAGACCGAGTTCTCCTATTATGCTACCAAAGGTATTCTGTTTGGGTAAATGTCTTTCTGATGAACTGTGTAATACAGGATAGTTCTTCCTTAATCATGACATCAGCTGGTTCAGACCAGAAGATATATTTTAGTTTGACTAGCCCAGACTGGGCTAGTGAATCCCACAGGCTCACCTGCTAGTAGTTAGGGCTGAACTCATGCAAGAGCCAGATGCCTCTCCTGAATTCAAATTCAAGTAGCTAAACCTACATTTCCAATGATATTTTACATAGAACATTGGTTAAGGATAAACAAAAACGTTGTGTGGTAAGCATTTGTCTAACCTGTTTGTAAAAATTAGCTGTATTTCAGTTTCCAAGCAATGGAGATCCAGATAAAACTATGTGGCCTCCAGTTCTTCTAAATAAAAGGTGTTATATCAAAACGAACGTAGAATTTTGAAGGCAGCGATGACCATTGTTTGTACTGCTAGCATCCACAGTCATTAATAGAAAGGAGATACTTGTAGAAGTTGCCCCTTCTCCTAACAAGCCAGTTTTACTCATTTCATGTAGTATAGTATTTCTTACATAAAAGGAGCTCTTGATATATCAGTCTTTATGAGTGGTTTGACAGCTTAAAGCCATTTACAGCATAACTCAGGATAGAAGATGCCAGTAAAGAAGAAAGTGGCATTTTAACTCCCATGGAGCTTTGAGCTACTGTCAAGGGGGAGCGGGACCTCTTGCTAGACCACTAGATATGAAGCCACAATAAGACAACAGAGGGCTCATATACAGAAGTAGGGTACTGGCTTCCTGTTTGTTTTATTTTTTTTTTTAATATTCCAGTAACTAGTACTACAGAAACAATATTAAGATATTAAAACTCTAAGATGCAATGCTCACCACTGCTCTCTAGCATATTAGCCTTTGTGCTTTACTGGTAATGCAGGGAATTGTGCCTGTTTTAGCAGCCGCGTCAGAGAATGAGTTTGCAGCTGAACTTGCTCCATTCTTCCAGCTGCTTCCTCTAGTGCCTGATGGGTTTTCAGCCCCTGGTTCATGGATCCTCCCATGTTCCCCACACCAGAAATGCCTAAAGATCTGAAAGTTTAGAAGGAGGATATTTCCCCTCACACTCAATGCTGAGCCTTCAGCTGCAATCCCTGCACCTGGTGGAATGCAGGTAGTAGACAGCAGTCTGTAATTACTTCAAGGACTGCAAATAGAGGGGGGGAAAGTATTTAAAGAGATGAAACCCCAGAATCAGAAGGAATTCAGCTGTTTACATGAATGAAGCAAGGATTACCCCTCTAGCCAAGATGATAAGACCCTCAAGTTTATCTATACATTTACTCTTGTTTTCTGCCAGGAATAAACACAGGAAAAGTAAGATAAAGATGTATCAAAGAAGCTAACTGTGCTACAAGGGATGTTTCTCCTAGCTTCAGGCCATAAGATTATCTTGCACAAAGCAGTAAGTATGAAAGCTGTTGTGCAAACACTGCACACCATTGTTTATTTTGTCATATCACAGCTAATCATAACCCTTTCAAAATGCTGAGCAGATATTATGGAAAGCTCTGCACTGCCATTACTGCGGAAGGTAATTATTGCTAGATTGGAGAGTTCACTTAAACCACTTCAGCTGTGGTTTATATGCATTGTTGTATGGGGCTTTGCAACTTATTTGCTCCTGAGAATGAAAATTGATTATGGGCAAGAACTGTTCTGAATACAGGACCATCAGGAATTTGCACCAAGACATTACACTGAACTGTACAGCAGGATTCTGGAAAGGGGCAGCTGGCAACAGCAGGACCAAGGAGGACAGAAGAACAGCTGGAGATTTCATCCCATTTTCCTTCACAAGTATGACACAGAAGCCATTGATTTGGGTTGTGCTCCTTTTCTAGAAGGATGCTGACACAGCATTTTCTTTTTATTTGTCCCCATAAAAAGCCACCATATCAACAGGTAAGACTTTTTGAAAACTTCCTCAATAACAAGAGATACAAACCATACTTGATTTATTTTACACTTTTGCTTTTTGCTTGTTGCAAGCACCACAGGTTCAAAGACACCAAGAATAACCAAGGAATCATTTAGGATGGAAACTATCTTCAACATCATCAAGCCCAAATGCAAACTTAACACTGCCAAGTCCAGAGGCAGAAAGAGCTTTCCTGGTCCTGATGGACTTGACATGTTGCAGGGTTCTTCCTTCCCATCATGTGGCCTGACACAAAGGCAAAAGGCAGGATTACACAGCAATCCTCCTCCTCCATCCTCCTGGAGACCTCTCCCGTGGACGCAGTGCACCGGACACAGCCTGTGTGTCAGCGGGAGCCACCCCTGTTTCCCTTCTCCTCCTTGCAGTGAATAATCTCCAGCTCATACCAGGCTGCAGTAGCTAAATGGAAAAATTTAGCTCTTTGTTTATCCACCACCAGTAACATAAGGTTTAATCATATAACCTCAGTCATTTAATGCCTCAAGACCAGCACCTGAAATTGTAGTGCAAGTTCAGGACTGTTGTCATAAGCAGTACTTCACTTTATTAGGTTTAGGAGCAGGAGGGGCTGAACCTGTGGAAGCAGGGACATTTTTCAGCTCTTGCACTGTTCTTTGAGACAGTCACTGCCCTTGTTTTTAAAGTTACAAAGCCAGGCATCAGCGTGTAAATCAGCTCACTTCTGTCTTGCAGAGTCTGCTAGACAAACTCCCAGCAGAGGTGTGAACTTCCCCAATTAATCTTAATGAAGTGTTAACTTCAAAGCTGAGCTGCAACCATTTATAGCTTAACAGAACCTTACACAGAAAACCTCCCAGCTTGACTCGTTAAAAAACAGCTCCGAGGGGATAGGATTGGTCAAATTTGGGGGTTATTCTGGGATCTGGAAAAAATCCCACTTCACTGGCAGCCTTTGCTCATGAACCACTTCTATTGCAGCTGCATTGTTCAGAGACCAAAGGGTCAGGCAAGCCAGACTGGAAAAACTGTACCATGAATATATGCTAAAAATATCACTGAAATGGAGCAGATGGAGCAAGATAAGGAGGTCTGGATGATAAAGGCTGTAAGGAACTGTAAGCATATTGAGCCAAGAGATGACCTTGCTCATAGAGTATTTTACCTTATTCAGGTCAGTCAAGTGCAGAGCCAAATTCAAGTCCTGAGCCCAGAATCAATCTATGTATTTCCAGAATCCTCAGTTACCCAAGGGTGCAGACCTTTTACCCTGAAAATAATAAAGCACATGCTTCAAATTGGTCTGTAGATGCTCGCAATGTTGCTATTACAGTTTCTGCTAGCACTTTCACCATTGCTGTATTAGTGCATTTTGAAGTGTGAAGCCATATCACGGACCCTAAATATAGGTCTCTTGAAATGAGTCCTTTATTTGGAAAGGTTATTAACCTTATTTTCCTGATACAGTGCCACAGAAGCGGAGCCTTTGCAAGGAAATTTCCCCTGACATATCTCAGCCTTATTTGCCACCAAGGAGCCCACCTACAAACTCAGGAAGGAGGATGTTGTTTGGGGAACTAGGGTACCACCTATCAGTATGAATTCGCTTCCTATTCCCAACATAAAGTGGTTGATTTTTGTGCTCATTTGTCACTCTAAAACAAGACAAATTCATTGAGCTCTCATACTTGTAAGGACCACAAACACACTGGTAGCAACCTCCCTGGGCAGAGGTGTCACCAGATCAGACTTACATGACTCAGACACTCTAGCAAGTGAAAGCTCAGGTATCTTATTTGTAACTGTTGAAGGAACAGGAAAATCATCTCATTTGAAACAATTGCATAGATCTGTTTGATATAGCCCAAAAAAGCAAACCCACTGTGCTGAGCAATGCAGATCGCATTCCAGATATGAGAACTTAAATGTAAAAGAGGAAGATCCTTCCTGGCACTTCATTACAAGCTCCCATGACGACCTCTGACTCAGCTGATTAATTGCTAGAACATGCCCATATCTGCCTGTGTAAGCTTTTATAATATAAAAACTGAAGAAAGAGCTTAAATTAATTATTCCAGTTTTGAGAAGTTCAGGAGTAAATGGCTATGTGTTGCCATACATGCTGTTTTGTTTATAGTATTACTTTTCCCTCATTATTAGCTACTAATAAGTAAGAAACAGGAGTTCACTTCCAGCACTAGAAAATGGCTCTGACCTCCAAGTTACTACCAATGTACTGTAGTAGGGGCTACAACATTTACAAGGTTCTAGTTTGGCCAGCAAGGGGATTAAGTCAAATAATGCATAACCAAGCAATAGTTCTTCCAGATCCACAAGAGTTTCTGCATTATACCTCAAACCCAGCTGTGCTCACCAGGGTCAGGAAGCAGTTATTTTCACATTGCAAGGCTATTTTATGTTAGCAGTTACTGTGCCTTCTTCTCCTTCTGAAGTGACTCATTAGATAAAACAAAGTGATAGCCTGAGTTGGCAACAGCAGGCACTCAATAGTGGAGCAGGGCAAGAAGTGCCACATTTACGTGCCATGGGTCATCACTGACAGGAATAAGAGCAATTATTTTAGCTTAGACAGTTAGAAGAGAACTGAGAGAAAGGGGTCTTTTAGCAGTGTCAGGCTGTGAGATCTGTTAAGCTAATGTGACAGAGCTCAGTTATAAAACTGAATTTACAGCTAAGTTTAGATAAGTTCTTCCCTAAGTCAGGGAGGCTCTGTTTTTTTCTTTTTTTGTAACTCCACATTGGAATGGGAGTGTTGGTAGATATTTACTCTGACAGCTGCACAGGCTGACAAAGCTCTGCACTCCCTCTCTTTGTTCCATGCCAGTAGGATGAGAGTGTTATTACCTGGCTCCACTACGAACACACTGCTGATTGCTAACCTATCTCCCATCACCTCCTGCCTGATGCCCATGTTCAGGTGGAACAGTTTGGGCTGCACAGCTTACACTCTTTCTTAATCCTTTGAGGACAAGCTCCAACAACAGCTAAACACAAAGGAGCTCCCAATACATTGTTATTTCCAACCAATTCAGCATCCAACTTGAAAGTCTGGACTGTGCTGCATTCTCCAAAACTTGGCCTTGATACCCGTATCAGAACACAATGGAATAGGTGTACTTGAGCTTGTTTTGTCAGATATAGCCTGTAGCCTTTTCAGTTTTAATCGCATACCCCTTGTGTTCTTTACTCAGAAGACCTTGTAGAGACCAGAAACCAATTACTGGCAAAAATAATGATTCTACATTTTACAGATCAATTATTGATGTTTAAAATCTTTATGCTATTTCTTCCACTGTTACTATGAGAGTGGAAATAACTTAGAGAAAAGAACAATGCATCTCACAACAGAGCAGCCCTGTTGACTGGGGAGAAACAGGTGCTTCCCTAAATGCTGCTCTGCAGGGCTGCCAAGACTTCTGTAAACAAGTTAGGCTGTTGCACTTTTCTCAGTTTGCATAACAGAGCTTGCAAGAGTTTAAAGCTATACTGATGAATATGTTATTTTGACTACAACATCACTAATATTACGGAGGCACAAGTTCTTAGGCATCTTAGGCATTGCCTAATTAATTACTGTACTAATAAGCAGAAGGGTGTGCACACGTTTGTCAATTTCAATATGTAAATATGGAATAACTAGGAAAACTGCAACTGGTTGACCCCAAAAGAGGTGACCAAGGAAGGCACAGAGTAGACGTTTACAATGTAAAGGGACACAAAGAACACAAGAAAGAACTGATTGTTTGCATTGTATAACTTCAAGAAGTAATGGCTGTCATACGCAGCTAGAAGATACGAGGTTCAAGACAGAGTTGTTCTTCATGTCATAGATTACATCATCAAAAACTCTACTACAGGACATCTACTAAGGATGCTAAAGTTTTACATGGGCTCAAGGAAAGACTTGAGAAACTCAGACAATGGAAATCCATCAATAAATATTAAATATAAAGGCACCAACTCTGGCCAGCTGAGCTGCAAATGGTCAGAGATTAAAGGAAGACATTGGGGAAATAACACTTCACCATCACTCTACGTTCACTCAACTACTCTCACACTCTTCCATTAATGTCTGCTTTTGACCACTTATCAGGGAAAGTGCTCCTTTAAAGCATGGACACCAAGAGTGATAACATAGCCAGCAGGACAGGAAGACCTCTCCAACCACAGCCTATTCCCACAGTACTTGAACAAGGTGAGCAGGTCAAGTTCAACTGAGAGTCCAGACCATAAGGCAATATTATTTGCAATGAGACAACTTCAAGGTCAATAAGTCAGTCCACACATCAGGTTCAGTGTTTGCCAAGTAAGAGCATGGCAGCAAGACAGGAAAGAAGTAAAGTCAAGAGATCAGTCTGCAGGCTGAGGTCTGGACCAACAAGCTCTGCAAACAGGTAGAGGCATTGACCAAGATGAAGACAGGTACCTCTTCAATACAGCTCAAACAGGAGCTAAGAGCCCCCAGGTTGAGTTTAAATAGATCTGCTGGGGCCATGGGTGTGGGTGCAGGTCCCAGGTGAGGCTGATCAGGTTCAACAAAGCTTACTGAATCACTCACAGCCACATCACTACTACTGGGGAGCAAGATCTTTGGTCTTGTTGTGGTATTTTCCTATATCATGTAAATCCCTATCTGAGTGTGTAAGTTAACAAATTATTGGCAGTGTGGAGCATCAACCTCACCAACAATTTAAACAGGAAGGATGATGATATGATGAAGCCATTAATATTTAAGTAGATGAGAACCAAGACCTGAAAACGAATATATAGATCAATAGACCAATGCTTTGGATTAAGTTATGCTGTACACTGTTAACCTCTTCATGAACAGAAAATTTCCAATAGATACTTTTTCTCCTGCTGATATGTTTTGTGTTCCATTAAAAAAAGACAAGAAAATACTGCATGATTTTAACATACAGACTCATGAAAAGGAGCCTGCTTGAGTTGCTTGTTACAGTTAGAGAATATGTACCATATTAATGGTTTTCAGCCTTCTGTACTGAGGCTTACATTTTAACAGACTGTGGAATTCCAGTCTTAATGTGAATCTTGGACAGTCCTGTGGATCTGTTCCCTTTGCATCTCTGATCACACAACATACTCTGGCAGGGACAACAACGTTTATAGCAAAATAGTGGCAGTTGTATCACTAATGTGCTAGGATGCTGAAAATAAGAACATCAACACCAAACCATCCATTCTCTCTCTCAGAGGACCACTAATGATATATTTACTAAAGTTGCTGAGCCAGAGGAACATATAGTGCCAGACTTAATAATGTGAATCATTCAAATGGAAATTTTCTGCTCTGAAATTTTATGACCATAATTAAGAACATCAAAAAAATCTATACTTGCTTTGTCCTTTTTTGTAACATCTTTGTTTTGAATATTACCTTTCTGATACTTCCATTTATAAGGTTCATAAAGGGTAAATGAAATAATAAGAGTTCTACTTGTAATAAAAGGAAAGTTTATTGGCCTGAATTCATAGGTCAATACTCCACACCACATATCAAATTAAGAAAACAAATATTTTTCTTTTTTCCTACTGATGCAGTAGTGAACTCTATTCTTCATTGAAAGTGCCACTGCCATAATGCAGTCCAGGATGTTTAGGGTTTTTTTTGTATTATTAATTTGCATAAAATAAGTGTATGGAAGGGTCTGAAGACTGAGCATTCCAAGAAATACCCAGGTTTCTACAACACTCAGCAGAAATGGAAGACAATAATGATACTGTTAATCCTAGCATGACAAGCTGTCTGTAAGAAAATGGATTTGGCCCATCAAATCCAGCACTTCATCTCTATTATGAAAAGTCTTCCAGAATGGGAAAGGAAGAAATGGGAACAATGGACTGCAAATGACAAACTGCAGAGGCAGGAATGACAGCAAGTCTAAAATATGCTACAGAAGACACTGCTGTATTAGCAACTCTTAGATTGAAATGGCAGGGCCAACAGCTAGCTAGAAACAGAAGACTCATCTGGACAGAAAGGGAAATGACCTGAACTTCTACCCACAATGCGATCTGCAGCCAAAACAAAAATGTAGTTTGTATTCTACACAGTCAGTGAGGTCACAGCAGTGTGTTTGGTGTACTTTGGGCTTTTGGTTCCTGGCTGGTGTTCTATTTCCACAGAAAAAAATCAAGAGACAATAAACCCCATGAAACTATAGATATACATGAACATGGCCATGGAACAAGTCTAATTCAGCAGTTTTTTGTTAGCTTGCATACTGCCTTGATTATTGCAACTTCCTTCCCTGCCTGCCCTGGTTTCTGGAAGAATGCAGTGAAATGCAGGTAAGATTTTTATCAAAGGCAGTTTTTAGCCCCCAGCTTGTTGCTCACTCTGGCAGACTTGTACATCTCAACTTACTTTTCTAATTGTGTGCCAAGCTGTCTGCACATGAAAAAAACCCCTTTATTATTTTTAATCTATTATTGAATATGAATAATTTTATAATTATTGTAGTTGTTTTTCTTAATGACACATTACATCCAGACAGCTTTGTATGGGACGGCCTCACTAGAGGTACATATGGTACATTAGTGGATGTGGGTGTTGTCTTTGCAGTTAGTGACAGTAATACTACAAAGATAACTCCCCACACAACATCATATTCTATCTTATATTAAGTCCAAGTTTACTCTTTCTGTCAATCAATAGTTCAATACTTTTTAGTACTAGTTTCGTTAATACTTTTCCTGGCAATAGTTTTACACTCTCTGATGATGTACCACTACTTCTTCTTTTCCACTTTTCCTCCATCACTTCCAGCCACCAGCTCAGTGTTTTCAAGAGTCAACAGTTATATTCATTCAAGGTATTGCTGTCATGCCATGTTTGAGCAACATAAACCTATAGTGACTCTGTTCTGGCTTTCTGAAACTGACCCTTTTCTGGCTTTCTGAATACGCCTTGTCTTGATTACATTAACCTCTCAGACTGTGAGTTCATCAAGGAGATGACTTCTGATTTTGATGTGATTTAATCTCTGTGGCTTGGGGACTGTCTCAAGGGCTCCTCAGGTTTCTGGCTGAGATGAGGGTCTTATTGGGGATTAAAGGAGTTGGATGGGAAGAGACTAGGTGCAAAGTGTCAGAGGATGGAAACCAGATTTCATTATGTTAAATTTGTCACAAATATTAAAAATAAAACAACTTTTTTTTACAGTTCCCCCCCATTAGATATTTGTCTAAATTAAAGACATGTAATACATGATATGTATCAACATACAATACCACCATCTCGATATCATTTAAATATAGGCCCATACAGTGAATCAAATTCTGAAAGGGAACTCTAATTTTCTCACTGGGAATAGAGTCCTTCTTCCAATTTAAAGTCTTTTAACAGGTTAGCTGCTATGGAAGTTGGTCTGTAGAAGAGCTCAGCAGCTCAGCAGCACTGCTTACAGAGAACATCTGACATTTGTGCTCTTTTTGTTCACTGCATTTCACTGAACATCAGATGATGTAAAATATCTTTGCTTTAACCCCTCGTTATATGATCTCAGCCTCCCATAACACCATTCTTGTTTCGCCAGAGACCTGGTCAAGTCAAGAATTAAACATATCCTTTACAGGAACATTTTTCAAGGAAGGTAAAAATCTTATCCAGAGGTGTCACTTAAAGAGATTAAATTAACTCCGAAACTTGTTACCTGCAAAGACAGCTCAACTGCTTCTGCTTCAGATATTCTTACTGTTTTACAAAATTATCTATAGAGATAACCCTTGATTTCAAGAGATGATGGGCTCAGATCAAGCACTCAATTCTGGAGAGACCAATAGAAATTCCTCAGCCCCAGCTCTCAGATGCGAGCAACAGGGCTGTCTGGAGTGTGAATAACTGGAATTTATACCAGGGTGATGGTGATGTAATTTGTACAGCTGGGATTTCACGTGGAAGCCAGGGGAAAATAAGAAACAGCACATCCACAAACATAGACACCCACAGATTAAGGGGAAGTTTCATCTCAGGAAATCATTGTGTCTCTCTGATCCTGTCAGTAATGTGTCTGCAAATGTCACCCAGCAGCAATGCATCACCCCACAAGCAGCCCCAGAACACAGAGGCAACCAAAAGGGTGATGAGATTGCCAAATATTTTTGAAATAAGTCAGGGATTGGACCCACTGGGAGAAAAAATACGCAATAAAATAAACAGCTTCTGCCAAGAAAACCAAGACTCAGGGAGGAAGTTGCCTCTGCCAGTCCTGGCCACAGAGGAGAAGCCTGTTTCTCTGGGAAGGACAGGGAAGTCAGATTCAATATTTGCTTCTCCTCCTTGTCGACTTCCTTCTCTACTTAACATCTCAGACTACTAAATTTGTCCAAGCTGATGCTCGGACCCAAAGTCTCTCCTGTGAATGGTGTCTGGCTGCACACAGGCTGTACCTCTGTGTGAAACCACTGAATTACATTTGAACAGGTATACGTGGCATGGGAGAATAATTTATCTACTCCAGAGAAGCCCCATTTTCTTCTTTGACCTCACCTTGCAGCAAAGCTCGGTGATCTGCCATTAGGAGAAAGACTTCTTTTATCTTTATTATAGATCAACAATTGGAGAAAGAAATCACAGGTCCTGGAAAATGTAATTCCATTCTTTGCTCCCTGTAGGCACGTCTTTACTGCTCACTGAAATGAGAGGAGTAGGGTTGGCAGACCAAGTGCACAGAGATGCATGGCTCTCTTATGAGAAACAAAAGCCTACAGGGACCCAACATTGGGGAAAAAAAATTCTCTGGAGTTTCATCTGCAGGTGCCCTGTTCTTTGTGTCCCTCCTGACCTGGATCCTTCACTCTCGAGCGTCTGCCTCACTACTGGGGTCTTCTCAGCCTCAGACACTGCTGACATTACTGGCCAATTTGCCAGTCAGGACAGCAATCACATGTCTATGAGGAAATGAAGTCACAACAGTAACTGGAATAACTTCAGGAAAGCCTTCCATGAGGCAGCAGGACTGAAAACCGTTACTGACGGGGTCTGAATTAGAAACAGTGGAAAACTCTGTATCTCATTACAAGTTGCCATAAAATACAGATTTAAAGGATTAATCTGGTTGGTGGTGCCATATGCTGCTCCAGGTGGGCTGAAGAACGACTTGGCTTGGTCAAATACTCATAGAGTTTTAACAGGTTAATACTGGCAAGTTTACTTAATGCACTGAGCTCAGTTCCTGTTGGCTAATGTTAATGTTGGCACAATTAGGCTGAAGAAAACACTGTGCAGATGTCCTCTGGTAATTCAGTCCCTCCCCAACACTTGTAACTATCAGATAATAAACTCTTTTTCCGTGGTTGCTCCGGTTAGTGATTCACTGAAGATTACTTACACCATTTCTCCACTTTTTTTTTGTAATGTGTTTGGGCTTCTTACCTAATTCAGTACTTTCTTCTCAGCCACTCTTGATCTTGGCCAGTTGCAACTTCTTCAGGATTTCATGCTGCTTGCAGAAAGCAGGATTGAGCTAGGAGTACAACTGCCTTCCCAACTGGGGCTGCTCTGGGAGTGTGTGAGGGAAAGCTCCAGAGCAGCAGTGGTGACTGGCATAATTCTCATTTCTCTAGATTATTTTAAATTGTTACAAGTACTTCAGCTTGCTGGATATTTTTCTTCTTTTTTTCTTCCTTTTTTTTCTTTTTTTTTTTTTTGTTCTTTAAGAGCTTTTTTGCTAACTAGACTTCTATTACTCCTGTATATGTATTTCTCTGTTAATATTTACTAAACGCGACATTGAAACATGACTGTAAATTCAAGCTCCTCCTACATTTAAACCTCCACTTAGAATATTCAGACCAAATAACAGTTTTCCTACTGGAGTTTAATTAATTCTTAGCCACTGTTTTTGCTTCTTACAGGTAAATTTTGCTATCTTGCTCTTGCTTTTAATAATGCTCACTTTTTCCAATAACCATTGCTAATGAAAAATAGTAAAACAAAAGTTAGATGTCAAAAAAAGAATGGGTACTGACAGGTACTGTTGTTCAGTATTCAAGAGAAAGTATGGAAAAAGTGATCTGTAGAACAATTACTGGCTCTAAGGGCTTGAAGACATGAGATTCCCCAAAGAATGGTGGCATCACACTCTTCTAGTTATCTAGTTCTCTTGACAGCAACCTCTAGCATCAACATGAAGTCCAAAACAGGTAGTTTATTTGATCTGCTTGCCCCCATACCTGCTCTTTTGCAGCTCAAGAAGTTCTGACGTTCTGGAGCATTTCAGCATTTTATCATTGTTCTGCAAAGGTCTATGTCTAAAGGATGTGTTGGAAGAAGTTTTAGTTCCCTGGCTCTGTATGAAAGGAGGAATATGGGTTTCATAGCATTCAGACAGCTCCTTGACCTGGGTGTGTTGTATGCTAAGTGTCCAAGTGCCAGGCTTTTCTCTGTATTTTCCTTTTTATAGGAAGGAAATTTGTATGTGTGGGCCAGATTAAAGGTCACTGTGTGGTAAAATTAGATTCTGAGGAAGGATAATCAAGGGACGAGCCACAGGGGTGTCCAGTGGTATGTCCCCACGGCTCAGCTGAATTGTCACCTGGTAGCAATCCTTATTGCCTGTGGGGAACAAACCCCTTGATGCGATCTGCAGAAACTAGGCTGCTCCTGTGGAGCTGATTTTTCTCTTATTTTCAGTTGCTACAGCATATTAAATAAGCCTCTCCCAGTATTACTCTTTTATGCAAACCCATGCTTTAGTTGCCATAGGGATGGCTTGTGACTGCGACTGGCAGGGATCTCAAGGCCATCTCTCTGGTGATGTGATGTCTGCTGTCAGTACGTGAAAGCCCTTACTCATTTGCATTTCACAGCTACAGTGATGTTTATTGCCAGCATCAGAGTTGAAGAAAAGAATGATTTGTTTTACTTAATTTATTTTTTTTTCTTGCAGGAAAGTTATAATTCTATTTTATATTCTCTTTTGACAGAAGTCAACATGAATCAAGCCTAGAAACTCATAATCTGGGGCAAGGAATATGATGTTGACCTTATCTCCAATCTAAAGATGTCATACAGATTTTCAAGAAACATAAAGCCTAAGGAATTGATCTGTGCACAGAGAGAATCAGAACTCAACTGTGCATGGAAAGAATCAGAACTGATCTGTGCATGGTGGGTGGCAGCGGTCAACTGTGCACTTCAAAAGGCGTTCTCACAGAATGGCATTAGTCATTTGTATGCAATAGAAAATGAGGAAAGCAGCCTTTCTTCCACTGCATTGTTTTTGTTTGCAAAAGAGCATGTGGACAGCATTGTTTCTTAATTAAAAATATTTTAAGCATGAGATGTGATAAATATGAACCTCTAAGAAGACAAGTAAAGCAAATATGCTAAGAAAGAATAATCCACACTAACTGTGATTTGTGTTTCAACAAACTGATCTGGGGAATTTGTCCTTATTTGTTAAACAATACTGTCTGGATAGAAACATAAATGAAATATCTCACTTTTCTGTAAGACTTTTCACTATAACAACCCACCAGTGCTGCATCTGGCACTACAAGCACCATGTACTTTCCTAAGGACCTCTGCTGTCTGCTCTTGCAGTAGGATGGAGAACAGAAGGTTTTGGTTTGGAAATCTTGAGGAAGGGAAGGAATTTCCCCTTGATGCCTTCTCTCCAAAAGTTAGCAGTAAGTGGAATTTCCTTCTTCAGAGCCACTGCACACAAGAAGAGCAAGGACCAGGGACAATATTGTGAGGCTGAAGAAGAAAAGGCAGGGATCAGCTCTTTCAGCATGCAGTGACCCTTCTTCACGGGATGAAGGGAAGGACAGTGGACACACGGCTATATGCCCATTATCATCCCTTCAACACTGATGTTTTAGGCATCATGAGAGAAAATAATGCATGCAGGAGAAGGTAATGCATCTTATTGATGCCTAGTCCAGGGAAGGCTAAATGGGCTTTGTAGGTGAGTGGTTTTAGCTGAGCTCTTCCTGGAGGATGAGGACCGCAAATTCACGTACACTTTTGATTAAGAGTTTTATCTTTCATGCGAGTCTCTGAGATGATGGAGACAACAAGTTTAACTGGAAGAATACACATTATTGGTAACCTGTGAAACCATCTTTCAAACTTCTTTCAGATTAACTCTCCAAATCAGCTTGGCAGAGGGTAGGACCACCTTCCATTTCTTGTCCATATTTAAGAGGCCATGCCTGAACTACAGGACCAGCAGCACTTTCTAATTGTGTATTACATCCAAGCATGCAGCTTACTCTTTTCATATCTCAGTCTCCATGGGAAGGGAATGCAGGCAATTACTATCCATGCAGGTTTCCAATTGAGCAAGACTGCACAAAAAAATCTGTAAAGAACATTTCACACGCAGTCTATATGTTACAGCATCAGCACTGCCCCATCCCTCTTGTGAAAACAGTTGTCATCATGTCTCTGTCACTCCCTGCTGGTCTTAATCAGCCTGTTTCCCTTGTATCTTTTCATTGCTTTCCTACTCTATTGCTATCTTTGCTTTTTCCTCTTCTCCATCTAATTTCACCTCCTGCTCCACCCTGCTTCCTCCCTTGCTCCTCTTAGACTTTACCAGGATACTCCTCATGTGGGTGAAAAGTCCTAACTGAACAGGTAGGGTCCTGCCAAATAGGTGGGAAGGACTGACAGGGAATGCTGGATGTACAGACGAATGCCCGTCAGCAAGTGGCAGACAAACGGAGGCTGTGCCACATGGCAGAGTATAAAAATAATGCTGTACCAATGAATCCAACCAAGATTGCTAAGGTTGTATTGAAGAGCTTTGAAACACGCATGACATCAAAAATTGGTTCCACTGATTAGTTTAGAAAACAAAAAGCTTCCAGGCTCGATAAATCAAAATGTAATGGCTACATCTATGAGAAATAACAGGTCTGAGTACAGTACTTGACACTTCACAAGACGTGCTTGTCCTGCTCCTGTTATATCTGCGTATGCTTCAGCCTTGAAAGCCGTAAGGCCCTCGTGAAACAGCAGATATACAGTAGAATAAACATATGTATGCTATGTGACTCACATAGAAACAAAACTGTCCTTGCAATTAAAGTCCAGGAAGACATCCTGAAGCCCCTTTGACTTATGTATCTTAGGATAGCCAGTGTATACTCAGTAACTTGTACACACGGCTGCTAACCACAGGCTCCGGGCTGTTTTCTGAATCTTGCTTGCACAGTGTTTGGATAGAAAATTTGGTAAAGGCATTGCAACTTTCCATTGAGAGCCTTCACATCTCACTGAGAGGTCAATTTACATTTTTAACCCTACTGACTATTCACGTATTTGCTCTAATAGCGTTCACAGGCAAACCTGGGAAGCTCTGTGGCTAGGAATGCCTCCTTATTTTATGTGGATTGCTGGAGCTTTGAGTAGACATTTACCAGCAGCTGGGAGCTTGGAGATACAGCATCTATTCTTTCCTTTCACATTTGCCTACAGAGCTGTAAATGTCAAAGCCTTTCAAGTGTCCCTCATACAAAACGAGTTAGTAAATCAGCAAATGTGGCACCGCACACACTCATGCGGTGCATGTTAAGCTACTGTACTTCATTCACTTCTTTATCCTATGGCTCCGTGAGAAAAGAGAGCTTGCTGAGGCGCTGAGATGCCTTAGTCACTTTGTTTGTTTTTTCACATGGCTACTGTTCTTGTTTTGTTTTTTTTCCAAAAGCTGCGTCAGATGTGCTTAGCATTCAACTCAACTAGATACATTGGATGAAAAGGCTATTTTCTCTTCACTGATGAAATATAATTGAACCCACTTATAATGAACTCACATACCAAATAATGAAACTCCGTTTGTATGACTGGGACTCTTTTCCGAACCCCACAGTTCCCATTCCCCTAAGGGAGCATTTTATGTGAGTTTCCACCAGTTTCACTGAGATCACATTTGGCACATAGGCTTCGCGTGAAAATGCCTCTATACCAGAGAGAATCAAGTTTGTAAAAGGAAAATATAAAGAGTAGGAGCATTTTAATTAGCAATCATTGTTATTTGCAAAAAGCTCCAGTCTCTCTTTGCTGAAGAAACCATTTCTTTAGCACATAGTTTTTCCCAGCCTTCTCTTCCTTCTGTTTTATTATTCCGTTTCATTGCGACTTGTGGTTTATTGGGTGTCCTCTTTGCCTTCAACCTGCTTAAAGTTATCTACTGCAAATTCTCCAGGAAGCTGCCAGTTTTGGCACAGCCCTGCAATCTATTCCCTTGAAAGCCATAAGGGCCTTGTTAAGGAGTGAAACAGCGTAAGGCAAACATTCGTATTGTGTCTTTGGGGCTCCTGCAGAGATAAAACTCTCCCTTTGGTTCAAATATGGGAAGAAGTCCCCAACTTTCCTTACACGCAAGCACTGTGGATAAGCAGGGTACTTCGCCAAAAGGTCTCTGCATGACCTCATGTGCATATCTGGAGAATGTCAAAACAGCTCACTGAAGATAAGAAAGAAGTCTCAGCCCCAGACAGGGAAGATGTGGAAGGAAGGGTGGGCAACACTGTCTATACATGCTGGATTTTAGGAAAAATAGATTTATCTTGCCTTTATTCAAATCTGACTGACTAAAGCTGTGCACTTCTCTGAGCTCTGCCCCAGGAGAACTGATTTGTGAGAAAGTCAAACCAACTGTGGTGTGTTTTTGTCTAAGGTGGTATTAACCTGGGAAATTTGGGAACACTGAAAAAAAATCTCTTAAATGTGACCACATCACCACTGCCTGTTACTAGCCCAGTATTTTCATCTACCAGGGTGAGGACTAGTCTGGAAGTGGGCTGCACACAGAGACTTGTGGTACAGGAAAGCCACAGGGCTTTATCACATGATCATTTTGGGATGGGCTCCGATATCTAACTGCTGTTTGCTTTTGGATTCACAAAGTAATAAACTGGTATGGCTTTATGCACCATATTTTAAATTAATATAATCAGCAGGTGTATGTGTCAGGGCCTCATGGAGACCTTAAAGGCCCTGAGCAACCTCACCTGGGACCTTGTCCACAGCCTGACCATTGGCCCTGATTGGCTCTATTTAAGCTCATTCCAGGTCCCTTATCCCTGTCTGAGCTGTGCTGTGAGTGTGTTCTGCAGTCTTTATTGCTGCCTGAGCTTATTGGACTTATGCTGTGGGTAGCTGTCTCCTGCATGGCTCTTTACATGTGTGTTGAAGCTCACTTTGTCTTATCTCCTTTAGCTCCTGACTGGCTCCTTATGTGGCCCCTGGACCTGTGCATCCTCTTTCTTCATGAGCTGGGAGATGAATAATTTCACCTTGTAGGGAGTTCCCACAGACTGTGGTATTGTTGGTAGCCCTACTGTTCCTGAGAGAGCCTCTCTTCACCCATGTGAGAAAGGGCCAGCTCATGTGCTTCATCTGCTTCAGACCCCAGGTTCTAGGAGAAGGCATCAATTTTTTGAGCTCTTCCTAAACTGAACGTAATATATAATGGTTTCCAATTTACATGGCACTTCTTTCCTGCTCAGAGATGGTCATTCTGAAAAAGGAATAATACCTGAATATATATTTCTGTAGCTGTCACCCTGCTTTCACTAAAAAGCAATATTTCCTGCTATCTGTCTACCTTTTTCAGTTATAAAAATTACTGTTAGCAAGTCTCTATCTAATTGTGGACTTTAATTTTTAGAGTGAGCAAGTAATTCTAGTTCACGGGAAATTATCCTTCCAAGTGAAGCAGACGGCTATATGAATAAATCCTAGCTGCTTGTTAAGACTGCACTGGGGGCCTAGCTGTGACAAACCACATCTGTCAAACTAGAGACAAGAGTACCTATACCTCTCTTCAAGCACTGTGTGGGCTGAGGAGAACTATTGTTAGTATATCTGCTAATCTGAGAATGAAATGGAGTTGGAGACAAAGAAAGGCTGGGAAGGTGTCTGGGAGTTCCCCACCCTTTCTGGCTATGGTCTGGGAAAGCAGATGGGTTGTTGGATGTTACTTCCCCTACACCTGTGACCACAGGGGAGGCAGCAGACCTGCAAGACTCACCTAACTTGTCATTCTTAGGCTACTTGGCTTTTCTGAAGTATGAGTTTATTGGCACTGGTCTCTAATTGAGCCCTCATCACACCGGCTTTCAGATCAGTTGATGCAGGTCAAGTCCCTCCTGTTTTCCTTTGGAGTTTGCTTAGAGATTAGTCTAGGTGAGCTAACACCCTGGCTGAATTCTCTCTGGTAGGTGATTTATTGCTAATATCCAGGGAAGGAGTGCTTTAGGGGTCCTGCTGAGATGATACAAATGTAAATGGCTTACAAAATAAAGATGGAAGACAGTAGTAATACCTCACAGCAAGCTATTACCTCAGAGCAATAGTCTAGTGAGGTCTATGCCTAGGGGTTTCCTAGTTTTAGTGTTTTACTGCAGTTAAATATAGCTCTGGTGGAAATCCTGACAACAGCCAGTCTAGCTTTGAGCAACAGCAAGGCTGAACTTCTTTAAATGAGTACTAAAGAGGAATATCAGCTGCTGATCATCAATCAGCAAAGAATTAAAGCATAAGGGTAAATAAATCGTGCTTGTCTGTCAAGATGAATTAGTTGCTGTGCCCTGCAGCCTGGCTTCTGGAACAGCCAGGAGCAGCAGACAGACTTCCCTGCAGAAGTGCAGCTCCCCCCATGCCTCGGCAGGGCCTAAGAATTAGAGTGGTGACTCTCACTTCAGTTTCAAAGAAAATTACATAGCGCTTCAAGCTAAGCATTGCGAGTGAGGATGAAGGGCTGTTAGATTTTGCCATAATGAAGCTAATCCAGTCCTAAGGAGGCTAAAGGGTTGCTTAGCAATACTTTTGCAATGACTAACAATGCTTTACCAGGATTTTACTGTTTACTAAGACTTTAATACTGGCTCAGTAGGGTTTTTTAGTGGAAAGTTTTACTATTTTTGTAATGGTCTCCCCTCTTTAGAAACTGTCAAACTCATCACATATAATGAACAGGCAGCAGTCAGCAAGTATTTGATTGCTGATCATGTGTTGATTTTCAGCCTGACCTCATTAAGATTCCTTATCTCTACCTTCTCTTTCCCTAGGAGCTCTTAAATTAGCTGCAGAGATTAGATTATTTAAGTGCTGTTCATAGAAATGCCTCCTAGTCTGTTTATTTTTCCTAAACCCCCCCTTGTCCATATGGAAGCTCATTTCTGGTACTTAAAGGAGAGATGCAATGGAGAAGAGATTGTCTCAAGCAGCCCAGAGTCACATCTCGCAGCAAACTTTGTTACTGTCTTCTGTAAAGCCCTTTAACAGGGCAAGACATATATTGCCCATTTAATGTTCCTTAGCAGCATAACTAACTAGAAATATTACCTTCTTGGTGGCCAGAGGCTACCACGCACTGTGCAGTATATTCATGTAATTTCCGTAAAATTATATATTGAAGGTCAAATGATCTACTCGCGGTTTTGGTATTTGGCTGAAAGATATAAGCACACACCAAATTAAGTGGACTTCTTCTCTGCTGAGTTATCAGAGTCACGGTTGTCACTGCAGAAAATGTAGAATATTTTGAGGAAAGGAAAACACATTAAAGTTGAGGAGCGCATCTGGGTTCTTTAAGAATTCCCCTTGGTCATATCTACACTTCAGAGCTGATGTTATCAGGGGAGCCAGTAACAACACAGTAATCCCCAGCAAAACACAGCTCACACTTTTAACTGTGTCCAGAGACTACTGTGCAAGCAAGTGCCTCTGCGGGACTGTGTTATGTAGAGCAGATGAGCCTTGTGTGTCTCATGGCTGTTTAGTCCAGGCAGCCTCCCGTTATCCCCCCTGCAAGAGAGCCAGAGCCTTTCTGCTCCAGCTGGGAACAGGGATCCTGCTTAAATATAGGTGTGTGTCGTGAAGGATTTAAGGCAATACGTTGGGTTTCCATGTGTTTGCAGCCAGTGTTCATGGAATAGCCAATAGTTTTTACTTCAGGAGCTCTGCCGGAAACACTACTGAAGCATGACTGCCAGGGGCCTTAACAAATCCACCAAGGTGGGATGAGGCAGCCCAGCAGAGGATGTGAAATTCTTAATAACTGTACATTTGCAGTTATTCGGAAACCGTGCAATAACTATTTGCGTATGTTCTGTAGTTATAGTATTATATTGATTGCTATGAGATGGTATTTTTCTATCATCTTGCGAACACCAGTAGAATTGCCAAGATTCTGGAGGATGCAATGTCCTTCAGTCATTCAGCTGCAAATTGGGAAGGGAGATAGACAGAACACATTGCTATTAGCTCCTGGTACTTGCTCTGTGCTGAGATTCTGGTTTCAGTTGTCTCAGGAACCTACATATCTCAGATTGTTCAGTCAGGATCCTGATTTCTATTAGCACTGCTTATTTCACTAATTTCTTAAATCTCAGCATCCTTAGAAAAAGTGCTGAACTGAGTGCCTAGAAGCTGAACTGGGAGAAGGCAGCACAGAACAGTCACATTGATTTGAAATGTAGGTCACAGCCTGGTGTGGTTCTTGTAGACCTGCAAGGAGGGCACAGGAGGCAAGACCTTTCCCTCTGACTCAGTGAGCTGTGTGCTCTCAGTGTACCCAAACACTGTGCCAGCTGCTCTGTCACCCATTTGTCATCACACTAAATCACCTGGGGAAGGCTTGGTGGTTAGGCACGGTAGAGCAGAAAGTCACCTCTGTTATTTAATGTTCCTAGAGGGGAAACGAAGAAAGTGCTTTCTTTTCTGAATTTTCGCTGAATTCATAGTCTAGCTTTACTTTCAGTAGTGCTGACATGGAAAGGAAATATGGGAATGGGCTTTGAAGTTTCAAGTTCTAGTTGTTCTCAGCTGTATTACGAATATTACCCCAAAATCCAGTTCCTAAAACCTTTTAATTTAGCAGACATCACTTGAAATCTGAATGTTGTCCTCTAAAATCATGTCTAGACAACAAAAGCAACTTAAGTAAATGTTGTCTTTGATCCTTTATCGATGCTGTCAATTAGAGCCTGGAGCACAGCAAAGGATTAGTGGTGACACGTCTAGTGAGCTGTTGGCATCCGAGTCTCCCTGAGAGTCCTTCAGGCTTCTTAAAATTGGAAAGACATCTTCCAGTGTAGATTTAAACAAGAGAATCGCTTAACCACTGACCTCATAGCACTGTTACTTAATGATGTGAGGAGCTCATTGTTATCAACACAGCCATCTCTAGTTGTGTTTTATTGCTGGTATTTTTACAAGGTATTCATCCACCTACCTGTGGGAATCCTTCAACACAGACCTATTTCTGCGCATCTGCTCTTAGACAGAGCCATTAAATCAGTATTTTGGTGCCTTCTTAGCCTGAGTAACAAAATCCAATATATTCATCTTTCCTAGTCTCTTTTCAAGCCTACCTTTCTCAATGGCCCTCAGTAAGTACATGTCTGACCCCGAAGGTTTATCTAAGGCTTTTCTAATACTCCGCTATATCTGACTGCAATCAGTCCACAGAATTTATTACCTGAATGAAAGGCTTCCTGAGGTTAGTAGCTATGAGAGAAAGGGAAAGTCACACAATAACAGTAATATGTGTGAGACTTAGCACACTCCCAGCAAAAACAAACCTCCACTTGGGAAGAAGGATGACAATGGCACGCTCCATAAAATAAAACCAAATTTGGGGTAGGCTTTCTGGTACGAGCTTCCTGTTGGGTAATGAACTGTGATGACTTGGGAAGTATCACTTTACAGAGCTCAGTAGCAGGTCAAGCTCATATTCCATTTTGTGTCTGGAGTTTGTTTTTTCCTGGTTTTGTCCTCCTTAGAAGTATAAAGACAAAAGAAACATCTGCAACTAACACAGGGGTAACAAAAAGCATCACTGAATTTCTGTGATTTGCCTGGGTGTGGTACCTAGAAACAATGTTGAGGGCTGCCTGTGCTTTACATATGGGTTGCAGCTATCACTTGATGCTTCTTGTTGAACTTCATTGACAAAAGGGTTGGGAGGCTGATTTTGAAAACAAAAAGGTGTTTTCTCCCAAGTATTTTTAGGAAAGGGAGGAAAATGTGAGGGATGTGATCTTTTCAAGAGAAGCAGGTAGGTGAGGGAGGAAGAGACAAGAATATTCTCATAATGAAGTATTCCATTTTTACAGGGATCTCCTGCCTACACAGAGAGGAAGAAACTTCAGAGCACAGGGACAAGCAGGGGAGGGATCTTAATCCCACAAAGGTAGGAAGAAGTACTTTAGGTATGTATTATGTGTCTAGCTTTTTATATTTCTTGTGCTAGCCAAGCTGTGTTTGTTTTGGAGCTGGTCCACCGGATGTACATGTCACACTTCTGCCCTGCAGCTTGGAGTGTGGGCAGGGCAGGAGCCCTCCCCAAGTGCAGAACTGAATAGTTTGGATGGTTCAGGGAGCTGAATCATCTTACCAAGGGGTCAGACAGGCAAGAGGCAAGGAACTTGGCAGGAATATTTGGCTAGGACCTGCACTGCGTCTTTCAGTGACACTGAGCTGTTAATGTGACTCAGGTACTTCATGACACCTCACCCTTAGACAAGAGTGCTGGGGTGAGGAACAGAGGGGAAAGCCTAAGACAGTGGAGGGATGGTTTCTGATTCAGACCAAGAGGCAGTATTTAGTCTCAAAAGCAAGAGACTTGTTGGGATGTTATTGCATGACACCCATTCATGCAGACACATCACCTGCCCATCTCTAGGGATGCTTCAACTACATTTGATATTTTCCCATTCCAACATGCAACAGTTTGGAGAGTGTTGTTGTAAAACCCAGTCAGTGAGGTAATAAGACTATGCTACCTCCCATCCTTGTTTTGAAGCTCTTCCCTGAAGATTTTCTCAGACTGGAGCATTTCCGTATAAGTGCCGCCAACCTGTGGGCTGCAGCAGAAATCATTAAACTGGTTTTGCACTGAGAAAACTATACTGTGTAATTATATTCTGGTTATAAAAGGTAGCTAGAACATATCTGCTGAAGTTAACTAAGTTCTACTAGGGCAGACACTTGGCCCAATGAGTTTTCCTAGACCTTCATGAGATCAGTTCTCCTGTGCCTCAAGTCGTCTGGGAAGTGGAGCCCTTCAAGGGTCAACGCCTCTTAATTGTGGTTAGAAATGGGATTACTGAGGGTTTATTCAGTCTAGCTAGCCACTGGGCTTTGTGCAGAAAAACAGATACACTAGGTTAGTTCCACAGGTCAAACCCCCACCCGAGATGGTAGAGACCAACAGCAAGTCAATATTGGTATTGTGGAAAAACTTTTGTCTCCTTCCCTTTCAAACCAATTCTACAAGGATCTGTTTAAGCCCTCTGGGATGGGTTTTGAGATAGTCCTCCCATATGAGTTAATTTTACTTACAGTACTTGTTCTTGCTTGCAACCAGGCATCTTGTAATAAGAGCAGTACTATGGTTCAAGGTGAAAACTTCTCACCTTGCACCATTCTTGTCCTGAAGAGAGTCACTACTGAGACTAGGTTTCCAACAAGGACAGAGTTTTCAATGTCCCAAAATAATCTTTCCTCCCTACTCTATAAACAGAATTCAGGTGCTGCTGACAGTGTCACCCTCCAAGAAACTGAGAATATAATACTCATGTTTCTCAGTTTCTTGCTTTTAGCCCCTAGCAAACCTTGGCATCATCAGTCCCTCCTCTAGCAATTAAGAGTTAAAAGAAGGATGAGATCTGCTTAGCCTTCCCCAAGAACAGCTGTAAGCATCCACTCAGGGTGGGCACTGGGCTCTTTTCAGCCAGTGCCAAATTACAGCCTCAATCCAGATCTTAAAAGCCCTGAAGAGTCCAGATTTCAAACTTTTCCATCCTGTACCTGCTTTGTCTTCCTTTGTTCTTGCTTCTGTCTGTTGCCTAGCTCAACACCTGGGACTTTGGGCCTCCTATGAAGTACAGAACTTCTGCTAAATATGGAGACTGCAGTAACTTGGCATTACTGTTATGGGAATTCACCCTGGGAGGTGGGCATCTAGCAACAGGTGCTCTAGTATCACCTACTGGACATCAGTTTTCTGTTGGGTCTGAGCTTCCATAAATTGGACAATCATTAGCTCAAATGAAGTCAGAGAATATTTCAACAGGATTGTGATAAATCTCCTATGGTTCTATGATTCTAACCTGTAACTTGCAGAGAAAAGGAAGTGTTATACCAGCTCTACAGTCGGATAATTTAATGTGTCAAGTATGTGTACTTTTTTTCTCCTTGAAGAGTGTTCACACAATACTAGGGTTACCATAACTAAAAGTTTTCAGAAGACATGCATAATATCACCAAAGCTTTGAAATTATTTTCTTTCTGAGGTTGTACATGTACCTTGTTTCAAAGGAACTTTACAAGAATCGGCTTCATCAGATTCTGATTCATAGGCTGTTGCCTTCAAAGGAAGGGCTTCTTGGTTTAGGAAAATTTGGCTAATAACTAAAGCCTTTACTTTTCTTTGATCTTTGCCAGCAAAATTTCTTTCTTTAATTTCTTTTGTAGTCTTTCTTCCATGTACACTTTGTGGCATGCTCAATTATTGGGTCCTGGATCATTTTTCAATTAAGTATCAGAGCCAGTTACAAAAATTGCCATCCAATATGATAAAAAGGCCATTTTAGTAGAGCTGTAAAACCAGACAAATGCTGTCTCCTTTCATGTGGTTTGACTTTAACCTTTACTGCCTCGGAGGTAAAAGATGAGAGAGGAGCTGCTCCTTCCTTCTGATGGGCATTTGCAGCAAAGTCGGATGTTAACAGAAAGCAGGAAATACTTTGTCAATAATAAATCAGGTGTCCCAAGGAGTAAAGGTTTGACAAGGGTTTCAATGATGTTTTCTCCTCTGTTATTAGGACCTGCACATTAGGATTATTGTCCGATGTTTTCTGAGGCTGGTCAGACATAAAAGCTTGAACTTGAATGGAAGTCCTAGGAGTTGCTCAGTAGCAGGCAGGCAGTGTGGCATGGTGGGGAAACACCCGCACGTCCCCCCGAGCAGAACCAGACGTGCTCTTAGCCAGGACTGGGGAATGTGAACTTGTATAACCTCCCTGAGCACAAAGAAAAACAATTGCACTTCACATGCTTGAAAATACGTCCCTTAACTGCTAGTTTGTTGAACCCATGTTTCCAAGCCTACAGTAAAATCTGTAAGCACTGCGTATTTGGTAACCACAGCTTCCTTAGTGTTTTTCCTGTATAAGGATTATTTGGCTTTGCTTATTTACATGATGTATTATCAGAATTAAACCCCTTCATCTGAGTGAGGAGCAAGAGGTCCTAGGTCAGTCTTTGGCATCAAGCACATCTCAAGGCAGTTGGATCCAGTCCTTCCCTTCAAAGCCTTCACACTGTTATCATCCTTCCTGCCCTGCCATTTACAGCGCTACAGTGGCCAGGATATTTTAGTAGGCTGTTAGATCTCCTTTGCTCTGGTCAGAGCAAGAGTTGACAGGATTTCATGTTTGGTTTCCTGGTTGTTACCAGCAATGGAGCTGCATGGATGACAGTGGTGGCAATAGTAAACATTTGAGGTAAGAAACATCTGTACCAAACACAGACCAGAGACATGAGGATGGTCTGTGGAAAGCTAGAGTGCTGCGGCTAATACCTTCTTCCTGACTTGATAAATGGCAGATTTCATTCTCTTGAGTGATTGATGAGAAGCTTGACATGAGCTGACAATGTGCGTTCACAGCTGAGAAGGGCAACTGTATCTGGGGCTACATCAAAATAAGGATGGCCAGCAGGTTGAGGGAGGTGATTCTGCCCCTCTATTCTGCTCTCATGAATCATAGAATCACTAGGTTGGAGAGGACCCACTGGATCATCGAGTCCAACCATGAGATCCCACTTGGTGTACTGTGTCCAGTTCTGGAATCTCCAACATAAGGATATGGAAGTGTTGGAACAGGTCCAGAGGAGGCCACAGAGATGATCAGAGGGCTGGAGAACCTCCCATATGAGGACAGGCTGAGAGAGTTTGGATTGCTCAGCCTGGAGAGGAGAAGGCTGTGGGGAGACCTTAGAGCAGCTTCCAGTACTGAAGGGTGCTCCAGGAAAGCTGGGGAGGGACTTTTCTCAAGGGCCTGTAGTGATAGGACGAGGGAGAATGGCTTTAAACTGGAAGGGGGAAGATTGAGATTAGGCATTAGGAAGAAATTCTTCACAATGAGGGTGGGGAGGAACTGGCACAGGTTCCCCACGGAAGCTGTGGAAACCCCCTCCCTGGAGGTGTTCAAGGCCAGGTTGGATGGAGCCTTGAGTAGCTTGTTCTGGTGGGAGGTGTCCGTGTCTGTGGGAGAGGGGGTGGAACTAGATGATCTTTAAGGTCCCTTCCAACCCAAACTGTTCTATGATATATGGTATTTAGGGACATAGTTTAGTGCTGGACTTGGCAGCAATTTCCAGCCTAAATGATTCTGTGATATCTAGTGCTGTAAAATAACCTGTGTCTCAGTGCTGTAGTGCTATTTAGTAGGACAAGCCAGGATCTAAAGAGATGTGGCTTTGAAGAGCTGGAATGCGTTGGTAGACTGGGAATATCATCTGGAGTTGCTATAGCAAAGTCTTACACGGCATCTTTGTTAGATCCCCTACAGTATTAATTACTCGCAAAACTCATTTGTGGGCAATGACAGTTCAATAAGGAAACATGCAGAACTGGAATAGAAATTATAAGAGTTGCAGAGAAAATAGCTTTTGTGTGTTGCTGCCCACAAAAGCAGAACTGCTGACTAGAAACCCAAGAGAATAAAAAGGTTATCAGGCAGGAGTGTGCTGATTACATGCCATAAAGTACTTGGTTCAGCTAAGCAGACCATCACCCACTGTAATTTTTATTGACTAATGATTATAGGTTTCAGCTTTATTTCTGCCGTCTGCTCTGTGTGCAGAAGGACACCTCCACTGACTGCAGCCAGATGAGAGGAGGAACCTGCACTCAGGGGTGATTTTGTTTTCTGAAATGCCTCAAAAATTCTTCCTTTCTATTTTGGTAGAAATGTCTCTAAGCTTTACCAAGTGAATGTGGTAGTTCTAGACTGTGGTTAACCAAGACCACTGAAAACATCTTTACTGTTTCCAGAATCTAAGTAACATTAATGTTTCTATAAATACCATACAGCATTTCTACATAGTTTAGAAACTGTAGTTGAATTATGGAAAGTGAAATTGTAACACAGGCTTACATAGGTCATTAGCTATCAGGTTTGCCAGACTTCCCTTGTCTGGAAGAGATAGTATCTTGGCTTCAACCATAGTTATTGTCTCTCTGGGCAAAAAGACTTTAGGAGGTTTCGTTGGCTGAAGCTGCAAGAAACTTTCCATTTCTTGTTAGGAGCTAGTGTATGAAAAATGTAAGCAGCAAGATAAAGGATTGAAGGATGATACTGATGCTGAGCCATAGTTTGAAGAATGAGGAGTAGAGCTGGAGAAAGGACAGAAATGGCTGTGCAGGAGACAGATAGGGGAGACTGGATGAACAGAGGTAGTGGGCTGTTTAACAGAAAATGAGTCAAAGTCTAGAGTGACTCACATTCAAGAACTATGTTTGGAGCAATGCTGTGACTTGCAGGAGTTGACACAAGTCCATGATCTCATTCTGGAAGGTCAATACTCATATTTGTAGAAGTATCAAATGTGGGTCAATGAGCGAGGACTCAAATTGAGTGTCAGTCTGACACACAAAGATAAAGGTTTTCTTAAAAGTAATTCAACAATACAAATAATCCTTCTACTTTACTTTTGCAAGTGAAGGTATTTTCTGGTGTATAAATATATGCCACTGTCCAAACAGGCAATGGAAAGACTATAGCTTCACTACTTCAAATGATGTACTGGCATTCACAAGTGAAAAACCTTGGTTTACCAGCACAGCTGTAATTCAGATCCCTTCCAACTTGTAATGAATCCCAGTTAGTTACAGCACTTGTGTTGGGCTAAGTTCAACAGCATCATCTGCCTGTCTGCTGCTAGGTATGTGCTGAAGTATTATGTTGAGTCAGGGCCTTTATACCTTTCTATGTTTTTAGGCTGAGCGTCTCATTGTAGGCAAGTGTCTCACCATTGCCTTCCCCTTTTACCATCGCATATATGCATGATACAAATTTGACTCAGTGAAAGGGATACCACATCTAGTCAAATTTAATTGCAGTGAAATCATGGCACTGCTCAGACTTCACAGCAAAACAAAGTTGTGTTGTTCTTTAGAGTTCCTGAGAGCCCTTTCCAACAGGTTGAGATAACAGCCTGTGTGCAGCCTTTTACCCCAGCTGATAGGTGAGGATTAACTCACTCATTTTGCATCAAATCCAGCCTGAAGGACATGTAGGATCTAGAGAGGCATTGCTGTTGGAGGACAGATTTCATGGTGGAGGCAGATACCAAACCCTGTATCTAGAAGGTATCTAGATGCTAAAGTCTGCATCAACTACTACTGCTTGGATTTGAAAATTTTCTCTTTGTCGAGGACAGAATCTTTTAATTTGCGCTCTGTACAGACATCCCTATGGTCCTGTGCAGGTGTCAGTGCTGACAGTAGGCTTGGAGTTTTCCTTTGTTGCTCAGCAAAACACGTTCTGCCATATTCTTCTGATGCAACCATTAAATTAACAGCTTCCTTTAAGTGTGCTGGAGGTTAACAGGATGTCAATACATAAAACATTGTCTTAATGTCAGCATAGAGCCTGTGTTATCCCTATTAGTCACAGTGTCAAAACCAGGGAGGTGTTTTTGTTTGCAGGGTTCCCAACCCATACCAGTGTAATTGGTCAACATTCTTCCACTGATTCCCATGGCTTCAGGATCAGCCCTTGAGCATGGAACAGTTTGACCCCCTGGGTAATGTAGAAATCATATTTGTAAAAGCTCTGTGTAGAGTTAATTCAATGGGAGTTTTCCTGGTGTTTATAGTTATTGAGCAGATTAATACTGGTAAATATTAAACAGGGTCATCTGGAAAAGGGATAAACACTCTAGCTTTTGCCAGCAAACCACTTAAGAACGTGCTTAGAGATAAATACATGTATTAAGGTAAATGGTGTTTCTCATAAGCTTGGTGTTGAGGAGATGTTTAGGGTTTCTGGATTTCAAGAAGCTAATTGCCTGGAATCATCATCTTTTATCCTTAATGAATGGGAATTAGATTCTATTAGATTCTATGAGAATTTATTTTCATTAAACAAAAAAAATAAACTACTAAAAGGTAAAAGAGTCAGGATGAAAAAGGGAATTATCTATTTTGAATGCCATGAAATGGGGAAAAAAAACCCCCTTAAACATTCCAAATTTCTTGCCCATCTTCCAGCCTGCTTTAAAACTTACTCAGGCCCCCAGACTGCTTGACAGGGTTTATCTTGGGGATCAGATTGCAGTGTGAGATGTCCAGTATTGCTGGTGAATGCAACAACCAGGTCCAGCCAGTGCAGGGAAGAACCATGCTGGAGAAAGGTAGAAAGGGCTTCCCCTTCACTGGACTGACTGGAATAAGGTAAAAATGAGATTAAAACTTTTTTTCCATACGAATCCCTAGAGCAACGCCATTCATTAGGAAGCAATGATCCATGTGTTGTGAGCAGTCATTTTATGTGCACTTCAAAATTGCAGTTGGGAGTTTAAGATATCCAAATTTAGAATTACAGACCTATTTTGAACTTTACAAAACAATGTTTGGAGAGACAAAAGCTCTCATTAAAGCATATCTGACCTTCTCCTGCCAGGAATACTACAGGAGCGTGCAAAAGCTGACACAAAACTTCTGGTTTAGTGTATATGCCTTTGATCCCAAGAGAAAGATAGATAAAATCCTAATAAATACTCAGTATCCTGCTTTTCCATTGAAGAACCGTTGAAAATTTCCTGCTATGCTGAAGTGTATTGGCATCAAAATGGAGGGAAGATTTTTCCAGAGAAGTCCAGCACAGAGTTCCCACTGTGACCAGTGGGAAATGACACAGTCCTGGCCTTGTGTTTGGCAAGTGTTTAACTTTTTCATAGGGTGGAGTGTCCCCAGCTGGGGGGGTCAGGCGGTGCATGTTGGCACATCCCCATCAAGCAAAACTGGTGTAAAGAGAGGGAAAAGAAATTATCTTCAGATCTTGGATGCAAATTCTTTTTAACATTAAAAATGGATAAACTGTGTTCTTGAGAGGAAGGCGGAGGAGGGAAGGGAAGCCTTGGAAGAGCTGACCCTGTGGCAAGTCAAGAAGCACTCCTGTTTACTGAAGCATCAGGTTTTTTAACCAACTCATGAAAAGCTCGACTCACAGTGTGCCTACTGAAAAAATGCCTCCCTGGTGATGGAGGAAAGGACTTGTCCTGATCCCACACGCAAATGAGGAGAACTGAAACATTTGGCAAGTGAATGCATGAAGTTTAAGGTTACCTGTAGGCTTCTGCTGCTCACCTTGTGGGTGTTTTATATGGCTATTTAATTGTGTCGGTACTAAATGAGTTTGACTTACGTGAATAACCACAGCCACGCAAATGCTGATGTCTGAGATAAGGGACCTTATTTAAGAAACAAATGCTTAACTAATAACACCATTGACCTCATGCACTTTTTAAAGTGTACTTCATCACTGATAAGGAAAGAAATGCTCTAGTTCTTAAGTTCTAGAACTTAAGAAATAACTCTGAAAGTGTTTTAAGGTCTTCCCACCCTCCCCCTACTTTTTCTATTCTTTTCCCAGGTTGCAATAATAACATCCAGTAATGAAATGAAAACAAGCTGGATAGTTATATTCAGTGGAGGAGGGAAGAGGTAGTAGCAGACAGCTGGAGCGTGTCTGGGCCAGTGTCTCAGTACTTTTCTTTTTGCTAGTTTAGTGCCACTCCAAGAATGCAGACAATGCTGGCTACAACTGTTTCATATTTTATTTCCACACTTAAATCTGCGCTTGTTAAATGAAACCCATTGTCAGGTTGGCATGTATTCATGTTGCCTCCTCAGGTCCTGTTTCAGAGCTTGCTGTTTGCATTTGGGTGTCCTGCTCATAACCCTTCAGTGAGGAACAGGTATGCAAAGGACATTTTTCTGTTTTCATGCTGCTTGTAGCACTACAACAAAAGCTTTTGGACTTTTCATTGCAGCTGCATCCATGGATAACCCTCATAAATCCTGGTCTGAGGGCAGACTGAAGTGCTGCAGGAAAGCAATGGGGTTTTGGAACAGCCTCAGGGGTTGAAGATCAGTTGGGCACTGGGTTGGAGCTGATCTATGGGCAAGGTACTGTCTGTGCTGCCTGCAAGAGAAAATGCTTGGCCAAGTGCAACCAGATTTTGCAAAGGGCCAATATCCTGCCCTGCTCAAGGAAAGGTTGCCTCTGGAAGTGCTTCTGGTCTCTGTGGGACCCTTTGCATGCTTTGCTGGGTCTGGAACAGAGGATTCAGCAGTTGCAGGGCTCTGTTGATGTAGGGCAGGAGAAATGCTGCACATTGGAGGCAAAGCAGTGACTGTGAATAACAAAGGATTGCTTCATATTCTCTGTAAAATACCAAAGAGGGCACAAAAATTATGTATCTTTTACTAATAAAGCTTAGGGGTTTACAAAATCCCATAGCTTTCCAGTCATTTAGACTGCAGACCCTCTTGGTCTTTCTACCTCTAAGCTGATATCTTTGCCTGATACTTACTTGTGCATCAATTGTGCAGCATGACTTGCCATTCAGTAACTGCCAAGAGTACCAAGGCAGACAGAGCTCTGCCTGAAGTAGTTTCCCATCTACTCCAGCAGAAGAGGAGAGAGGGGTGATAGGATGGGGCTGTGGTACCATGGGATGTGATGCTAGAGCAGGAGGAAGCGCTGGTCATCTTTTGATTCTTCAGATGCCCTGGAGGAGTCTGCTGCCGGGCTGTTGTCATGGAAACGCCATTATTTTTATGGATTCGAGACTGTCTCCAAAAGAAGGTTACAGGGAATAAACCCCCCTCAAGGGAACAGATACACTGAAGGGGAGATTTTCCTCAGCACAGCAGAATTTGATAATGTCTGAACCAGCAGTGAGTCCTCCAAAGTGTGTGGGCTGGATATATGTCAGGGCTGGAAATTGATGCCGTGCCTCATGAGAGAGCTGGTGCCTGGGCTCTGGCTCTACTCCAGGTTGCCTAAAGGCCTTTCCTTCCTCCTCATACTGCTCCTGCCTTCACCTCTCATCCTCCCACGTTGCTGAGGTGCTGCTGCCTTAGGCTCTACCTCTGGAGCATACATGGTACACACTAGATGGTGGTTATTTTTGACACCTCTTTTGCTGGTCAGGTAACAGATCTGTGTCTGCGCAGGTTTTAACGGCTCTGTGCACTAATGGCAGTGCAGCTTTCATACTCATAAGGAAGAGCAGAAAGGCAAATCTTCAGGTTCTGCTTTTTGTAATGTTGAAAGCAAATGCTTATGTTTAGCGATGATAAGCGATGCTTATGTTTAAATGTCCAAGCTGGAGTAGCCCCACAAAAGTGATCACAAAACCCAAAGATGCATAGGATATGGCCAAACTCAACCAAGGGGCTAGTATTTGCAGGATGAGGTGGTACCACTTATAATGCAATGGGTCTTTGCAGAGGTTTGGGAAATCAGGGTAGAAAAAGGGGAACAAAGACTGTGTAACCCAGGTAGTTGGTCCCAGTGATCCCAGCAATGGCAGCAGCAAATTGCACTGAGGCACCTGTGATGCTCAACATGCTAAGGGTCAAGCTAGCCTTCCACTGAAATGGAAACAAAAGCATTTTATCACTTTTCTGACCTGCTGAAAGAACTTTAAAAAAAAGCACTTTAAAACTAGAGCACTCAGTATTTTGTATTTCCTCATTTCCAACTTGGAAAAAATCCTCTTTTTTTAATATTGAGTCTTTTTTGTTCTATGTCCAAAAAGGGATGTGATGGTAAGGAAAATAGGTAGATTGAATGTCAGGAACTTAAAGAAAAATGTGGAATTATTTTTTTTTCACAAGGAAGACAAAATCATTGAAACCACACCTTACTGAAAATACTAGAACAAATTGGAACAGGTATGCTTCTGTGGTTTGTCATGTAGAAAGTAAGTACAGTAGGTGGCCTTTAAAACTTAAACTGCGTACTTGAATACTAACGAAGTTCCTCATTATGAAACAGAAAATTTTGTAGGAACTGGCAAAACTACTGTGTTGGTGGGATATTTAACGCAAACCCTCTGTAAGACCTGCACAGCACATTTGATCCATGATATTAGCAAGAAAAGTGTTTTCCTCTTCAAAGGCGTCATCCAGATTAACTTTGCCACTTCCTTGCCACCTCCTGAGCATGACATTGCAGACCCCTGGACTTGTCACCCTGACTAATGGCACTTTGCACTGGCCTCAGAAGCCTGGTGCAGAGGGATTTGAAGGTGGCTGAGCTTAGCCGTAGGGTAGGTGAGTGGAAAGCTTTGCTGCTTGAGCTGGCACCAGCTGTCTCACTGTTGCCTGCTGGCTACTCAGCCCTCTGCTCCCCTACTCTCATGCCTCCTTCTTGTCCCAGCTCGTCCCTGCCCCAGAGGGATTTGCTGTGGAGCCAGCTTCATCCTTTGTGCCAGCTGAGAGGTTTTTCCATGCTGGGGGAAACCTTGAAAGAGTTTTTAGGAATAATTTACATTTCCTTTGATCCAAGAATTTTGCAGGTAAAGAACTAATGTTGTTAGAGCAAGCAATAACTGGCTGCTGCACGTGAGCTTCTTGGAGAGGAGAATGGGTTCTTCTCTGCTAGTCTAGAAAAACTGTTCCATGTTTCTCCCTGGTCCAGTGCACAGAGTGGCTTTAAGGGAGGTTTGATCAGGCAGAGCAGAGGCTGGAGCAGGGCCATGTGCATTCAAGGCCAGTCCTGACTGTCCTGGAGGAAAAGCTAAAGTTCACCTTTCAAGGGCTCAGGCATAGCATCACATCCATTTTGAGCACAGCATGCTCATAGGCAGATGATGTTTATAGTTTGTTGCCAGAAGGCTAACAAAAACTGTTTTGTGACTGTCCTGTGTTTGCTGTTGTCCTGAGCAACCTCAGAGCACTTAGAAGGACATGGTCATCCTGAACTGGGGATGCCATCCAAGCTACCGTTCTGGCACTGACCATCGCTGCATGGCAGCTTTGATCAGGACTCTCCTGCTGACAAATGAGGAGCAGGAAAGAACCCCAGGATGCTGTAAATGGGAGTGCCTGAAGGAAACCCCAGGCAGCACAGCACAGAGGATTGCTAAGGTTATTTTAATGTCTGCTTCATGCTGCTTCTGTCACTCCAGACAAGGAATGATTTTGGGTTTGATTGTTCATCCAAAGTGCTGTCAAAGACTCAGAGGACGCTTGCATTATTCAGCAGGTCCCATCGGGATAGGGTACATTCTGTCACTGCCCTTATTTCGAAACCAGATTTGACTTGGGAGTGTATCTGTGTCAATTATGGGAAGCTGAGATACAGAGGCACATTTTCATTCATTTAAATTCACCAGCAGTGACTGGCTTGCAGTGAGTAATCTTTTTTTCCAGGGTAAGCATCTTGGACCCACATGTGTCTTTGCTCCTAGCTTCAGGCTGGTGAATGGAAAGAAAAACTGAAGATGTGCTGAAGGCAGAGTCTGTGTCTGAGAACACGGAAAATAGCACAATCTGGGCTGTGTCTTCTGGTGTGACATAAGAGAATGTATCAATACTAATCCAGAACCTTGAGCAATATTGTCCTGTGGTTTAATTTCCATTCTGGCATGCTAAATGAAGTATGGCCTAGATTTTTCATGCCACTTTCCATTTTTTATTTAGGAAATTTGAAAAATACTTGTCTTGAGGCTGAGCCTGAAGTTATTATCTCGGCATATCCATACCATAAAGTTCCCGTGGATAAAAGCAGAAACATCTGGATTCATGAGTGGATGTTGGCTAAATCCAGCAGATTAAAAAAAAACCTTCAAGGGATCCTAGAGTGTTTTAGCCAGAACAAATAATACAACAAAATAATAGTGTTATTAAGAGTAATTGTAATACTGAAGCTGAATTATATGATGAGGGCCAAGCCTTTTTCACAGACTGCTTTTCCAGCTAAAAGGTCCTTCAGTTCACACTTAACACACATGTGGCTGATGGAACAAAGAAAAAAATGAAGAAGGATGAAAGCAATGCAGAAATTATTCAGCCTTGCTGGTTTAGCTCCAGGCACATCATTTAAATGAGTAGATGATCAGTTTCCAGTTTGTTTTAATCCTCTGGCAAGAAATGTTATGCTCTATCCCAAAGTTAGATGTACTTAAAACTTCTTTTTTTTCAAGGCTCTGCCATTTTGTCTTATTTGTTAAGGCGAGACTCTCAAAGTGCTCTGCAGGAGTCACCTGCTGTTGGGACTGGAGGGGCAACCTGGCTGTGTTTCCAACAGTTGCTCCTTTTCTCCCTCATCCCTGGGAGGCTGAGCCATGCCTTGCTCAGATGGACATATATAATATAGATGTTATATGTTAGCTCAGCAGCACCCAAAGTCAAGGAAAATGTCCAAACCCACTGTGTTCCACAGACTTGCAACGTCTTTGGTCACATGCTGTTGTACCAGCACCACATGCCTATTTCAAAGCTAGTGAAAGGCTCGTATTGCTTGCATCTTGCATCTCCTCTTGGTGTTTTCAGGGTTAATAGCTGCTGAACAGCAGCCTTCTCACTACCCAGCCCTTCCTGCATAGGTCTCATCTTCCTACCTTACCCTAGATCTCCAAAGCTGACATGAGCCAAGTCTGTACAGCGTATTTTCCCCTGCTGTGACAGGGTGACCTACACCCACAGCCAGGTGTTTCAAAAGTTGCATTTTGCTGAAAATGCGCTTAACACACCATCCCTCCACAATAGATGCAGTCAGCATTTCTCATTAACTGTACTGTCCATGCAGATCTGCACTACTGATCCTCACTGACCTTGCACGTTGCCCTTCCAGATTCCTGGAAAGCCTCAGGCATTTGCCCACTCTGTAACCTTCAGCCAATACAGCTTGGTGTAAGTTGCTACCTTGTACAATAGACACCCTATTGCTCAGCTCTTGTCTTGTCCTCCCTCCTTGTTGTATTCATCTTCCCTGTTGTCCATACCACAGCCGACTAGTTGAACAGTTCCTGAAGGAGCTGGTCCAGTAGGTCCTCCTCCATGTTGAGACTTCAGGTTTTTCCTTCACTGAGACTTTTCCTTTTATACATTGCCAATGCTGAAAGCTCCCTGAAGACTGCCATTAGGCTCTGAAAGGTGGGATAAACATTTGAGGTGAGACAATACTTGAAGTATGACTGGAAACACCACTGATACATGAATGGTGATGTTTATGCTGCCTTACATTCCATAAAAAGAACAATCCTGTTGACCTTGTAAGGAGTGCGAGTTCAATTTGCCTTAAACTACCCTCAACACATCTAGGAAATCCATAAAAAGGATGTCCTGGTCTTTTATAGGACATTATTTTCAGCAGATGTTATTTAATTTGCAGCCAACATCTGCCATTTCCTCTACTCTGTGTTGCCCAGCACTCACAACCTGGATCTGAGCTGAATACTCTCAGGACCTAATGCAAAAAATCAGATTCAATTAACATAACACAGCATATCATCTCAAGCATCAAAGTGAAACAAGGAAATGCATCTGCTCATAGATGTTTCAAAATATTTGTTTTAGATTAGCAGCTATCACTGCCACTGTCCGTGTTTGCAGTTGTATTCTTCCACACAGCTTGAAGGGAAAATAGGAAGGTCTGCTGGAAGCACAGTGCTCTTGGTTAGGAACAAATTGTTTGAGGAGCTGAAGAATGACAGATGAAGTAGAGCTAAATTTAGAATCTCAGATAAGAAAATACCTGTATCTTCAGTGCTCTGAGGTTTTATGTTCTCTACACAAAGCACACCTTGGTTTTGCATGGCTGTTTGCAGATTGCACTGACTCAAAGAGGGCTTGTGAAATAAGAGGCTTTGATGTCTTCAGTAAACAAAGAGCAGTGCTAAAAGATCTTCAGTTCTTGTTAGCGTGCTGCAAGCAGCTATGTTTGAAGAAAAATAAACATCCCAAGGTTGATGGTACCATAAAGTACTGTAGTCAAATCCTCAGTATGAAGACATCATAAATGACAGTATCATAAAAAACCCAAAAAAAGCGCAAGTATTTCTCTCTCCTTTTGGATTAGAAAGAAAACAACAAACTAGTTCACAGTTTACTAGCCATGCAGTGGGAATACATGGGTAGAAAATCCCATGGCTAAATCATCTTCATCCAAATCACAAGAATGCTATGAAGTCCACTGGAAAATCAAGGGTAGGAACACCCTGCAAATCTTCCCCTCCAACTATTAGATTGAGGAGGAGTAGATTCGCCTTTCCTCCAACCTGCCTTTTGATTCAGGTTCCTTGGTGCATCACCTGCTGCTACAGGATCACCAGCATCATCTAACTCTCATGACTATGGGACCTCATGGGCTTTTACACTGTGCAACCAGCCAGTTACCATAAGGAGGCAACTGGCACGCAACATGTGAGTAAGGAGGATAAGGATAACACAGCCACGTGCCTACCTGAGCTTTTACACTGTAAAGCTTGTTGTGCTTGTCTCATTGCATCATGTATGATATCCCTTTAGAAATACAAAAGCTTAGGAAATGAACCAAAGAAAAGAGCTAAATGGTTATCTCAATTCCACCAGCATAACTGAGGATATTAATTTACATTTATACCCTTTTAACAATCCAACTATGGTTCAGAATAAGAAAGTTTGGGTTTCTTCTGTAAAGGGAAATTAAAAATCAGCAGGTCATGATAATAATCAATACACCAATATTTTCTGCTAAATTAAAACTTATCAAGATCCTCCAGGGAACTTCTTATTTCAGCTCCATGTAATTCCAAGCATTTTTTCAGCTTAAAGAGAGTTCACAGGAACTAGGAAATAAATAATTCAAACGTATTTGACATTTTAAAGTCTCTGTAGCATCACTAATATCTTTCCTTTGATAACACTTTTGTTCTGCCTACCAAACTCCATTCCAAATGGGACTGGTGAGGCAAACTCCATAAGAAAAAAAAAACAAAAATGGGGAAAAAAGCAAAAATTCCAGCAAAAAGAATTGTAATCTCAATAGTAATAAGTATCCCTCTGGTAACTTCATACAAGCTCTTCACTTTCCTTTTGAGCCTCTTTGCTGTGTTCACAGTAAGAGTTTGCAGCCAAAGCAGAGGCAGAGATGGTTCATAATAAACAGAAGCTCCTTAGAGACTGTAGCCATGGCATGTGAGAGCTGTTTACCTGGCATGATGAAGCACTATTCTGTCTATCTTCAGATGTTCCTACAGAAACAGACAGTATTCCAGTGCAGCAAATAAGGTCCCTTCTCCCGTAAGAAAATGAAAGGGTGAAGGTTTTTTTCCAGACTCGTTGCCCTTCACTTCCAGCAGCAGAAAGCCCACTCTGATTTCTGAATTACTCCTTCACCTCCCTTCCCAGAGGACAAACCACTTTCTGGCACAGAGAGCGCCAGAAACTTGCTGACAGCAACTGAAGTTGTTGTTTCCAAAGCTGATCTGCCCATCGCAGCCAGTACAAAACCAACACCCTCAGTGCCAGGAGTGTCTGTAGGACACGGATACATCCTCCAGAGCAGGATCACCTTCGCCCCAGGGAAGGTAATTGTTGATATAATGTGTTTGTAGCAAGTAAATTTAGAGGGAATTGTGCTCTAGCCTGTGACTTGAGGATTGCACAGCTAATGCTGTTGGTGTCTTTGATTGCCCCAGATGTGAAAGATAAGGTCACTGAGAGCTTTGAGAGGCTCTTTGGAGGCTGGAGATCATTCCTGGGATCTGCTCCTGGGCACAGTAGGGGAAGACCTTTGATTTAGAGGGATTAGAGCTGGATGTCTCCCACTGCTCATCAAACCACTTTTTCTCCCTATCTGACACAGCAAATATTTTGTTTGCGTGAGCCAAAGCAATCGTGTTGTGTACTTTATTACATGCAACCCCCAAGGCACACTGCTGATAACCATTAAACTCACTTCAGACCTGTGGTCCACCCTCTGGAGTGCTGTCACCAACCACGGTGGCATTAGGTAGCATAATTTGCCCCAGAACATGCTCTGATCCTCCTAAAGGAGACTTAAATAAGACAGTTGTGCTTCAGGGTTGATTCTCATCTTGCACCGTGACAGCCGCTTGGACCACTGCAACAATCATGTCCCCTCCCCACGGCGGGGGGAAAGTGGAGTGACAATTTCAACAAATGGTAATGTTACTGTTGAAGTTGTTCCTTTGAAGATCCCATGCTACCTAATTCATCCAGCTGGGTGGGATTCAGCAGTGAACTGATTTATGGCATAGCACAGCAGGCTGTGGAGTGTGTTTATTAAAATAACACCAGCCCTCCTTATCAAACACTTTCTGCTTCTAGTTTAATTAAACCACAATTAGCAGGGATTACAATTTTCCTAAATATATCTAATCTTTTATGAAAATAATATTAATGTCTGTTCATTGTGCAAGTCAGTAAGGTGACACGTGGAAAATTACACATTCTTGACTCAGGAATGCAACTCAGTGGATGACTTCACGTCCGTGAATAAGAAGATCAGCTTGCCAGATGTGCCTAATGCCTGACCCCTTTAAAAGCTCTGAAAGTTCACAGGTAACTTTAAAACATCATTTCATGCATGTCTGATAGCTTTATGTTACTTAGCTTCCCATTTAATTTGATTAGGGTATTGTGAATGTCTCAATAACATGAAGCAGAGCTCTGATCTCTGCTCTGGATGCATGTTTCTAATAGACACCCTAATGCCTTTCTGATGGCTGGAGTAGTTAACAATCTGTATTTTCTTGCTATTAATTAGAAGTTTTATTTCATTTTCTGATGAAGAGCAAGCCTCACAGTGTAGCTGACAAGTTTGCCATCCTTGCTTCAAGCCATGCATTGAATTTTACTGAATTGTTTCATCTGGACATAAAAGGAACCAATATAAGTATAGAATTAATACCTTTTAAAAATTGTAATTGTATTTTGAAGTCACAAAAATCAGATTCCATTCAGTGTTTCCTATTCTAAACATTTCCTCTGCTATAGACTTGAATGTCCTTTATTTTTCATTGTCCAACTGCTCACTTTCAAAATCCTGCTGAAAAGTATCTGGAAAATGTTCCAGGTCTCTGTCTTTAATAAGCGTGTCCTCAGAGCGAATTATATAAAAGCATTTTGTACACTTGTATTTTTCCTCTCCCCCAGTGCATTCCACGCACCTACACAGTCATGCTAATTAGATCATGTAATAAACTTAAACGTGGCAAAAAATCTGTTCACAGGGTGTTGCAAGATAGAGCTGGATTTGGAAAGCAGCCATTCATGAATTTTGTTTTGTTTGAGAAAAGCCAAAGGATGTTATTTTACTGAAGATGAAGCAAACCTCATGTAATAGGATCTGTAATCTAAGGAGACAAGTTATTTTATTTAAATAGCCCTCAGTGAGCCCTGATATAAGGGCTTGTTTATATGAAAAAAAACTGTGAAAATTTAACAAAGCCATGAAAAATAATTAAACATAAACTAAAAACAACTAACTGATGTTAAAACTGACCAGTTTAATTACACTTAACTAATCAAATCTAATGTTAATCCATAATGTAAATCTACAAAGGCGCTAAGTAGCAAGGAACTTTGAGCGTAAGGTGTCCTTTACATGGAAAGAAGTGTATATGTGTGATGTGGTGATAGATTTAAAATGCACCTCAATCAATTTTCCTATAGGTGGTCTTAAACTGTGCATAGCACAGGAATCCCTGCATTCATAGGGTAATACAGGAGAGAGAAAATGCAGCCTTCTTTGGCAAACCGTCTAGTATTTCAACCTTACACTTGTATACTCCCTTCCAGGGAAAGGGGTCATTCTGAGCATTTCACAGCAGTGTTTAATTGGTCCTGGGGTTTACAATGCAGTTGGTAATGTGATCAGCTGTCAGGTAGGAACTGCTTCTTAATTTCAGTTCAGATGCTAAAAGTTTTGGCCACTGTTGCACGGAATTCCATTTAACCCTGTAGATCTATTGAGCTGACTCTTAAATATTAACACAATCGATTTCATAACGATCTTGATGCACTGAGAGCATTACCAGATGACTGCACTTCTGCAAAACTAACGAAGGCAGTGACGTGGAACATGAAAAAATGTTGTGTTATGAAACACACTGGAGAAGGAGCTGAGGTTGTGGCTGGGTAGTGATGTGATGGTCCAGGAAAAGCCAGTTCCCCACCCGCAGATTTCATCCAACTACAATTAATGAAGTATGACAACAACTTTCAGCTATATCCCCGATCAACACTAGATGTTGCTATGCTTCTACTCATAAGCTATACATTAACGAGGCCTTTAAATGGTATTTACTGCAATTTCCTCTTTCCTGTTTCTCTGATGCACTATACAGTACATGCTGGGTGAGCTACTACTTTAATTGACTTTCTTTTGAATTTTCGTTTCTATTTGTATAATATCATGTTTATAACCCTCTCAAATGTACACAAAACTTTACAAGCAACAGACACTCTTAAAAGTGATAACATGAAGCAACTCTTATATGAATGTCAAATATTTACTTAAACTCTGCTTCTGGATTTTTTGCAATCCAAGGGGAATGACATTGTTAACTGGACGATTCCGGGAACAGACTGACAGCTGCAAGGCCACGGAGGGAACTTTGTTTATAGCGGGGGAATATAGAAAAAAAAAAAAAAAAAGTTTAGCCCTGCTGGGTTCCAGGCTCTCTACTCCCACATGTTTGAGTGGGAGAAATGACAAATCTTAGGCCGTTGATTTCCCCATGGCAACAGAAAACGGAAATTACTTTAACCCCATCTAGTGACAGATGACTCATTGCTCAGCCTGCTGCTATTTTCCAAGCACTAAGACAATACAGCTGCAAAGAAAAGGCCAGCCTATATTATCTCATAGGCTGAGAGCGAGTGCTGGGGCTTGTGGGAGAGGGCAATTCTCTTGCTGCTTTTTTGTCAAAGAAAGAAAGAGCCAGAGCCTTTTAGCGATTTTTTTTATTATATAAAGCAAAAGTGCCTGCATGCTTTTCATTCCCACGCTGCTGAGGGCAAACCTGAGGTGTTCCATGGATGAAAGTGATGCAGTGCCCTTAAAGTGAGCTGCTGGTGGGTATCTGATTTGGTCCTCCTCACCCTGCATCCAGTGGTCCCATGAGATGTTTCTATGGTTTCAGTTTAAACACCCCACACACATACTTTGAACTACACGTGTGTAATTCAACAAACTGTGCGTGCGATAGAGGACGGATTCATTCAGAAATGCAGCCCAGTGAGGGCACAGTGAGTATAAGCAGGGGTTCCAGCCCCTACACATGAAAAAGACATCTGACGGCAGAAGTGCATTTCTGTCATAACAAGATCCTACAGGTAAAAGCTGAAAGAGAAATATTCAGCTTTGAAAGGGTAACCAGGGGGAGCAGTTTCTGAGCAAGGATGGTGGAACCATTATCACTTGGAGTGCTTAAACCCCAATGAGGTGTTACTGTTAAAGACAAGCTTCAGTCCAATGTGCTGTGTGTTCAGGAGGTCAGACTTAATGGCTCTGTCTTCTTGCACCTTAGACCCCTTGCAACAGTGCTGCACAGAGCTACCAGCTCATCTGAGGAGCATCTGTTGAGTGCCTCCCGCATCTGAATGATGACTGTTGCTCAGCATCTCCTGAATACGGCAGAGAAGGCCTGTTTTGGAGAGGAGCTGGTTTGAGCTCATGGATTCAGGGGCAGTTCTTCATCTGCCTCTTTCTATCAGCATCTCAGTGCAGGAGGAAATCTCTCAACAAACACTGGTTTGCCCAAGCCCTGGTGAGGATTTAGTTAGGCTTAGAAGTAAGGTTAGTAAGACTTACAGAGCCTTACATGTATTTTGAACTTAAAATATTACACCATTGAATGGATAATGTATTAATGCTACCACTGAAGTTATATGCTGAATTACCAGTCTGTCAACATCATTATATTCATCTCAAACTGAGGGCAAAGATCACAGTGCTGGGAAATTCAGAACCCCAGGAAAACTCCACAGTAAACATTTTATTTCTGGGAAAGACAGGCTGAACTACTGGCATAATAGCAGAATTTTTACCCAACCTTGTCGTCTGTACGCTGGTAGGATTAATTTTCTGCTTCCTAACAGTAGAGAATCAGGTCTATAAGTTTAAATTTAGATAGTACAATTAACAAAAAGAATAACTCTGGTACTAGGAGTTCTGGAAACCAGACATTGGACTGCGTTAATGGCACAAAGATTATCTTCATGCAGAAGTGAACACATAACAACATAAATGGATGGTTTTCCAGGCACAAACCCAGGCCCTGAACAGGATGCTACAGGCTGTGCAGTGTGCCTTTGCACAGGTTCATTATCTGGGAACACCCAAGGGTTGGCCACAGTCATCCCAAAGCCATGATTTTGACAACTGGGTGCTCAGCATTGCTGCTCCTGCCTTGCCTCTCACATCTCGGCTGCTGCTTCAGGCAAAAAAACCCCTTTGTGGTCAGCTCTGATTACTACAGAAGGGGAAGTGATGTTTTCATCTGGAAGTGCTTCTGTGCTATGTGGTGTTATCATACTGCTCTTTCTTCTTCTGATCCTTTCCTCACAGTGTTGTTCAGCACTCTCCTGTAATGCAAAATGTTCCCCTCCCAAAAGTGCACAAGCCCTGCAACCCTGCCAGCTGTGGGGAAGGTGAACCAGAGATCACAATAGCTAATCTTTGAAAAAGAAAATATGATTTTTGTGCTCTAAACTTACATCAGCCTGCTAGATCCAGGGAAGGATGTGGGAATTCAGATTAAACTCCACCTTTGCAGAATTCATCCATCAGGATTCTGGTTTATAAGTCCTTTCAGAGAAGAAGCAATTGCCATGTAGTAAATAATAGTTTTAATTTAGGCAGGCTCTTTTTGCTTTAACATTGCCTCTACTTCTTTAAGTAGAAAATGGCTATATTACCTGGAAAAAAATTGTATTGCACTGCTTGAGGGGAAAAGAATGAATCAAATTTGTACAAGTGGAAAATAATGTCTAAAGGCCTTTTTAAGGCTATGATTCTGACTGTTAGGTTTAGCCTTACTGCCAATATGTGCAGATGGTAACAAATAAGCTACATCAACACCCTTTATTGTCCTAGGGCCCCACTCAGCTCATAAATGTCTTCACCAGTTATCATAGTCAATTATTTAGTGTTCAGTTTGTAAGTGCAGTGCTCCCATTGACTCTTTGCCCCAACCCAGGAGAGCAGGGTAGGTACTTGCAGTTTCTTAAATAGCTCTGTGAGTACAGAGGCCTCTAACCAAGTGCAGAGGGGCTGCAGAGGACCACCTGCAGCAGCCACACGTGAACCAATGTCAGTCATGAAACCAAGACCTCCACAGCTTTCCAGCAACAGCTCATTCCTGCCGGGACCTTCATAGCACAGGGCCAAGACCAGGCATGGACCAACAGGTGTGGGTTTGCAGGGCTGGTGGCTGTGCAGGCAAGTTTGAGCAAAGTAATGAAAGGTGGTTGGTTATTCACCCAGTGGACTCTGGGATTTTAGATAATGCATACAGACTTTGCACTGAACATACTGTACTGAATTTTGCATAGTCACATGGCAACATTTCTTCTTACAAACAAGGACATAATAGTCTTTTCCAGAACAAAAATATTGAAGAAGAATAGTATTTGAAGCTTCAGGCAAATGTAGTGTCTGCTCTTTGATCTATCAGCCTGACTTCTGTACTGCGTTCAGTTCTTTAGTTGTCCTTAGAAACATTTCCGCCACCTCTCTCAGCATAAAAACATTGCGGTAACTTATGTAAACCACAAACAACTGCTATACCCTTTTTGTCAGTGATTCTTAGTTCATACCAACAGGTTCTTTTTTTAACAGTATCTGCAGTTTCTGTTTAACAGCTCTGCAGCATATGTTGCCCCGAAGCCTTGTCCCTAGGCAAAAGCAGCAGACAGAGGAGCACTTCACTGCCGCTGGGCAGGCAAGAGGTTGGGGTCCAAATTATCCATCTCCTTTTCGCAAAGCTCTCTTCCTCAACTCTGCCAGGATCACAGGAAGGTTGGAAATAGATGATCTTCAAGGCCCCTTCCAACCCAAGCTATTCTATGATTCTATGATATTTTCATCCTCCCTAAGCCATGATGGCTTAGCTGTGCTTGAGTCTCTGGCCAGCCAATGGTTTCTTCTCAAGCAGCCTTTATAGTTCCTAGTGAACCCCAAGGCTAGTTTCCCTTTGACTGCTGAGTCCAAGAAACACTACCCCTTTCCAATTCTTGTGAAGGCAAGAAGAGTTTCCTCCTTAGTGCCTACTTCTCCTAAGTGCATTCAAGTTTTCCTATTGCAGTCTGCTAATTTCCAAGCAGGGTTGCCTATAAAAATTTCCTTCTCTTGAATTCAACACGCTTAATGGAAACGTTCACAGGCTGCTGGCTTTCCTGGCTGTAAATTCATGCTACTCAGGGGCTACAATTCCCAGAAGACATCTTTTCTTCTCCCAAATCAGGAACTGGGGCTAGTGGGCTTTGTCCGGTCTTTTGAAAGGCTTCCTCCTGCCTACAGAACAATGACCAAGGCCCCATCCAACCTGGCCTTGAACATCTCCAGGGATGGGGCATCCACAGCTTCCCTGGGCAACCTGTGCTAGTGCCTCACCACTCTCATAGTAAAGAAATTCTTCCTTACGTCTGGTCTAAGTCTGCCCCTCTCCACTTTATACCCACTGGCCCTAGACCTATCACTAGAAGTGTGTCTCCACTGAAGTAATATTTGGCATGTTGGTTCTTAGGAATCCACAAAATCCTCTTAAGACTCTGATTATATATATTTGTAGTACCCACTTGAACAGCTTGCTGTGATGCCAAATGTCCCACTGGCTTGCTCCTCCCAGGGGAACGGTCTTAGGAAAGATTTTAAAAGGAAGGATTTAACTCCATGGCCCTAAGCAGTCTCCATACTGTTTCATGTGATGTGACTGAGTACTATGCTTGGTCACTTAACAAACTTTAGTGCTCCTAATTAAACCAGTCCTTGCCCGGATTATCACTGTGTGAATGCTATTTCAGTCAATAAAGTCATTAATAGCAGCATCACCCTAAACAAACCTATTTGTGCAAGGACTGCATTCTCCAGAGGTGATCTGCAGTGCTTGCAATGAGTAGATGAAGGTGTTCCTTTTACGACATCCTTCTAAAATCTGATTTTCAAAATGCTGAATGCTCACAACTATGTCTGAAGTCACAAGGAACCTCCCAAATACCAGATAGTGGAGAACGTCATCGGCAACTTAAAAGGTCCAAAGCGGGCATTTGCAGAAAGTTCAGGCTCAGTTTCCAGCAAGCCAAAGGAGATGGGTAATAAGCAGCACTATGTCTTCAGGGCTTTAAAAATACACGCTTTTCCCCATCTAAACAAAGCAGGAGGAGTGCTGCTGACTGACATCTATAGTTTACTGAAATAAATACTGACCTGCAAAACGTCTAAACGAGTACTACCACTAATATAATTAGCCTAAACACAATAAACCTAACTGTTGTTTGCCTTTTCCCTATTCTTTTTTTCAGAGGGTTTTTCACTCAGATCTCTCCCAGGGAACTAAAGCATTCCTTTTCATTGCTAAATGAAGCTTCAGGAGATCTTTGCTCTGTGAGTTCAGCCTCATCCACCAGCCTGATAAAAACTGCTGCATATGAAGCTAGAATATGGAAGCGTGTTTCAGAATGAAGATGAGACAACCTTTAAAAAACTCTGAATCAAGTACTTATGAAGAGTTTATAAGAAATATGCCCACTTGCCAAGAGCAAATCTGTAAAAGGAGCTACACCTTCTCCACTTATGACATTTCCCTGTCTCTCACAGTAGGAAAATAATAAAGTGCAATTGCTGCAGAAAGCAATCATATAATGCTCATTTCTAATTGCTGCTGGCAGGGAAGCCTCATTATGCTCCAGTTTTGGTGAGGCAAGTTTTAGTTACTGAAGCTCAGCCACTAATACCACATGAATCTTTGCTGCTTCTTCCCCAAAAGTCTGCAATTTCAGTGAATATCATATGTGATGCTCAGTATTTTTATGAAATACTTAGGCAAGTGGCTGTAAGTAGCTGTGCACCCCGGTATGTGATGGCTGGGTGAGATGTGCCCAATTAAATGCAGGTGAGTGGTGGGACCCCCACCCGGGGGGGCTAGGCAATTGTTGTTTGCAAGAAAATCAATACTTGAGCACCTAAATATCTCACAACTGCCTTGCTCGGTGACTGTGCATGCTCCTTCCGCAGTTTGTTCTTAGAAAGCCTCCCAGGCCCGGCTGTGTGCCTGGTGGGATGCTATATACACATGGCTCCCCTGGGACCAGAGGGACACCAGAAGCAGTAGAAAAAAATCAGACTCTGTAGAAATACTTTAGGAAATTTGAAATGGCTGAGTGGTTTCATACTGGATGACCATGCTGTACTGGGAGCCAGGCATTTTGAGAACAGGAAATCCTGAAGCACCTTTTCTTCTGCCATCACCCCGCAGCTCCTCACTTCTCTACCTCTGGTCACCCATTTTTAAACTAGCATCAATATCTTTGCAGCCCACATCCATTAAAAACTGTGAAGAATGTAGCTGGCCAGGGTCTTGCTTTTCCTTTCCATTTAACATGATTATGTGCAGGAATATTACAATATTTTTTTCCCCCACTGCTCCGAGATAAAGTCACTTCTTCCTGCCTTTAAAACAATAAATATTGAACCAGTTATTTTAAAAAGGAAGAAGAAAAAGGCCATGAGCTGCCTGTTTTTTGGTCTGTCAGCGTAACACTAAAGTGACGTCGCAAAGAGGAAGCGGCTCAGAGCTGGAGCAACAACAGGCGATCCCGCTCTGCTGCTGTCATATCTTCATCCACTTATTTCTTAACTTCATGCATCTTGTGGGTCAGCTGGATCTCAGAGCAGAAGTGCTCTGGTCCTCTCTACAGGCTCCAGAAGGGTTCCAGAAATAGCTGCATCTTAAGTACAGTGCTGGAATTTCACACTGCTGGCTGTGTACCACAGAATAACGCTTGAGCATGACATGCCACACCATTTCTGGGGACTTTGCAGGGAATTTAGTTCGTACCCAGGTAAGTACCAGCTAGCTGAAGCGAGAGATTACCGGGGCTGGCTTAGTGGGGAACTCGTTAGCATAAGGTCTATTTGGAAAAGCCACTAACAGCAGGAGGAAGTGATGTGAAATGGTGCTCGCCCTCATCAGCTTAACCTCCATTCCTGATTCCAATGCAAGATTTTGCTTTAAATGCAGAAGGAACGGTGCTGCCAAGAGATAAGGATGTTTGTATCTGGGATGGGCAGTTTGCTTATGGCAGCCTTCAGTTACCTAAGTCAATACTAACTAGAGCCGTGCAGCTCCGAATCACACCCAGCTGCAACCGTCACTCGCATAAACCACCCTGGAGATGTTTGGTTATGGGGAGTACCAAAGATTTGGAAACAGCTGTCTTCTGAAGCAGCTTTTCAGTCCAGTATTAATGCAAATCACAAGTAAATGCAGATCATTTGCATAAGGAACTGCCTGGAGAGATGCCAGAAATGATTCTGTGACCTCAAATTAGTGCCAGCCCTTCTTGTATGTGCACAGAAACCTCTGGTGTCCTCAGCTGGCAATGGGGCTGTGCTGTGGATGCCAACCAAACACCTCGCAGTCATGCCATTCAGCTATGTACAGGAGAGCCAGAGAATTCCCAGCAATGATCTTCCTCCAGTCATAAGCTGGTATCCATTATGGACTGGCAGAAAGTTAGAAAACCAAAGACAGTTAAAAATTAAATAAAGAAAAAACAAGTGGCCGCTCTCTTAGGTGTGTGCTATAGCTTGCTGTGCATGTTGTGTATAATTAAATTGCTGAAGAACCGGTTCTGGTATAGGTTTGCATTCCCTCAGTAAGTGTGACAGAGGGTAAAACAGGGTAATTTGGCACTTCACGGCCACTTTCATTGAAAGATTTAATAATGACTGACATCTCTAAGGCTGCATGCCACTGGTTGCTCTGCTTGCTTTGCTTGTTAGCATTCTATATATATTTGCTAATAATTTTCAGAAATCTATAACAGACACCAATTTCTGGCTGAGAAAGCAAAAAAATTAGATGAAATGCAAAAATTTTCAGTGCTTTTCCTTTCATGTTTTCCTCTTTTGGAAGAGGACTTGATGGATTATCCAGGCAAATAGGCGTTGCTGTATACATAGGTAAATAAGGTAAATACTGTGCTGCTCAGCACACTGATCCCAAGCCTCAGATAGACACTTGGGTCAGTTTATTTCCTTGGAAAAGACTTCCATGTGATGGCAGTTCATCCTGTGTTGTTGTACGTTTGGGTCTGCCGAGTATTCTTTGATTTGAAATACTCTGGTCTTCCTAAAGTTATGGACATAATTAAAGGAAGGTGAGACTAAACCCCTGGCAGTGCTCTTCTGAGGTCTGTGCAGTTCACATGTTGGTGAGTATGACTATCACATGGACTCTTCTGGGGTTTTGTATCCAAGATTTTGCATTTCTTGGATGTTTTTTTCATTCATGCTTCCTTTTCAGTTTCCATCCTATTGCAAAACCTGGTCTTAAATGTTTAACTTGGACTGTGCAAAATGCATGGGAGGTTTTTTTTAAAAAAGAAAAGACTAATAGAGAATTATGCTACTGTTTTTAGAGAAGGGCATGACCAAACTAGCAGCAGAGTTCTGGGGACTCGGACTGAAGGCAGCTTTGAGTTTAGCTTGAACTCTGGAAGGGCAGTGTACAGCATTATTTATTGCCTTTTTCCATGTGTATTTGTCAAAGAGTAAAATACCTTTTTTTAGGCTAGTTTTATACTTCCTAATACATTTTCTGAAGTAAGAATAAAACCTTTTTTGTGTGTATGTGCACCTTCTGTTGCAGCATGCCATTTGCTCCAGCCTGCACTTTACTCCCGTGTGTTTTTACTGAGCGGTTCTATGTGGTGTCCAGCCCCTCTCTGGAGGACTTGCTGGTCACCTCAAGCCACTGCATTCCACTGTGCTGGCTGCTGCACCTTCTGCATCCCTTGCAGAGCCTGTGGGGTTTTCCAGCTTATGGTGTCTTGAAGCTTTCAGGATTTGTTCAACACTGGTTTTTTCCTGTTGTGATCCACTGAATGGGCCACACCATCTCCTTTTCTCTGGAGCACTGAAAAACCTCTCCAAATTGAGTCATCTTATGGTTTACATTAGTCAGAAGCTGGGGAGACACCGGTGCAACAATAATCACTGTCTCTCCATTACTAGGAAAATGGACATGAAGTGGTATAAGGTATATTAGGCCAGTTTTCTAACAAAGTTGACCAGGAAAGTTTTGAAAGTTACAAGGGATCCAATAAAAAGGAAAACTAGTAAAAGCAGCTGTGTTACTAGCTGCTGAGGGAAAAGTGAGTGTCTCCATGGACTGTAGGTGAATTCAGAGCATTTAAGATCTGAAGTGGTAACTCCTTTATCTTGCCTGACCATCTCTCTACTAGATGCAACTCTGTGGTTGCAGTTTGCCTGAATATTTGTAAGTTTTTAAGTATGAATGCCAGAATAAACTATTCTGATCATCTTGTCTGACCTGCAGAGTCAGACAAGCCACAGGATTTAGAGTTTCCTTGAGCAAGTATAGCATTTGGAAGGAAAAAACACCCAGTCACCCTTTAAAAAACACCCTTTAAAAATAAAAGCATTTTTAAGGATGATAATTTGCTTCACCTGATGATGGACTGCTTTCCTGGCTGGATTTGTATCAAATCTATCTTTGCCTGGGTCAGGTTCTGAAGTTCAAGTGACATCCAAGAAAGAATTTTCAGTTGTAAAGAGTAACTTTACAATAGTATAAACAAGGACCTGAGGAACCAGGAAAATACCATATTCTAAAAGCATGGGGAAAAAAAGGTGATACACACGATAATAAAAAAAAATCAGTGATGAGCTAATTTTGAGCATTTAGAGAAGGAACCCAGAGATTAAATTAAAATATTCCGAACTAATATTGTCAGTAGCTATAGGCACATTTACGCCTGAGAGAGTTGGTTTAGATGCAGAGCATAACTGGAGTACAAAGAGCTAGCACCAAGCAAAGTGAAAAAAAAACCCAAAAACCCAAAAAGAAAGAAAAAGAGAATACAGAGAAAAAAATACACTATTTAAAAAAATGCATCTATAGAAAGATAAGATATGCATGCTATAGACCATGATTTTGTAGTGCCCTCTGTAACATGCAGTTAGAATAGCAATAAAGAGAAAATGGTGTGTGCTAAAGCTCACAAGGAAAAGAAGCTCAGGAGGAACAGTATGAAACATTGTGCAAGAAGCAAACAGTGCCCCAGAGGATGAGACTTTTGCACGTAGTCAGATAAAACAGAGTGGCGAAAGAAAATAAAGTGGGAAGGCTAGAGCAGTGCTGGATCCAGAAACATGAGAGCAACACAGGATACCTCTGAACAGGATACAAGAAATGGAAGTGAGATTTACACCAGGTAAAACCAAGTTAAAATTATGCAATGACTAGCACACTTCCTAACCCCCCCTTAAAACCTACTTTAAACAATAAAACAATAGAACAGAATTCAAATCCAAAAGGCTGTTGTTTTTAATTTAAACAAGTAAACATGTGCACCTAGAAATATAAAATCAGGGAAAATGTATTCTGAGAGTAAACATATGACCAGAATAATGTTATGCCTTACACTAAAACTGGGGGGGAAATGGAGTAGCTTTAGTTAAGCTTGCCTGCAGAGCCCTGCAATGAGTAAAAGACACTTTTCAGGGGCATCAAGCAGAGGCATCATTTCAGAGGCATCATCTTTGGCTGAACCATCCCCAGCTGAGCTGAGTCATAGGTCTAAATGCTAACAAAAAGGCTTGTTTTGGGAGAAGGGTGATGGTGTTTTCCTGGTTGAAGGGGTGGAGAGGGTTGCAGGAAGCCTGAAGGTTTTAGGGGAAGGAAGTCTGGGGACAAGTGACCAGGGGTGGCCGAGACCTGGAAGTTGTTTCTGGTGAAGAAATGGGCTTGTGGGCAGCAAACGGGGAAGGAGGTGCCAGCTACATGATGATGGTACCACAAGTTGAGGTGACGCTGCTGGGGGAGCAAGGGTGAAGGAGAGAGCTTGGGCTGCCTGTGGGGTGGGAGGGATGCGTTATGCTCCACGCAGAGCTTGGAGATTTAAATGCAGCCCCAGAAAGGGCTCTGCAGTGCTGAGCTGGGGAGTAACTTCTGTTCTGGGAAGTGCTCTTGGGGCTTGAGAGGTGAGGGTGCAAATTGGTGGCAGCTCTGTGGAATCTGGGTTCTGTGGGGGAACTCCGCATGATGCAGCAGGAGGGGTGCCAGGGAGATGGCTGTGGGCACTGACTACTCCCTGCAAGGGGTAAGGAGGAAACGCAGAACAGGAGAGGCATTAGATAAAGTTGTGGCGGGCCCTTAGGCTGCACAGGGCTATTTGCTGCTCTCTTGAGGACAGAACTGTTGCTGTGGGGACTGTCAGTGGGTGCCTTCTCTGGCTGTGGAAATGGTGACAAGATCCTATTACATATATGAAATTCTGCCAAACGATGAGAAGCACAACCCTGTCCCCCAGAACAATGAATCGTGGTGCTATCACAAAGGGAGCCTCTGCAAGAGGGGAGATAACCCAAAGTCCTCCTTTAGTAGGAAGCTAAAGATCTTTCAGGCTTATGCTAGGATCACTTATTTCCTTAAGGAAAATCCTGCATCCCAAACTAATTACTAGGAGGTGTCTTAAGATCTTTCTGAAAGAGGTGTTGTTCTCATACGATTACACCACAAAAAGCCCCTGACAAACATCCCACAGCTCAGCGAGATGGTTGTATCTGGTACAGGTTTAGTCACAGGAACAGTGAGTTTTGACAATGCTAGAAAAATAATTCATGTGTACCGATGGTTGTCGCAAAAAGAAACTTGCTTCGTTCAGTGCCCTGGTGCTGCAAAATACTCTTTATACAAGAAAAGGTTTCTTCTCAGGAGTTTGAATGGCTGTTCTTAGCTATTGACAAGATTAGAGCTAGCAAAATAGGCTCTTTCTTTTCTGCAAGCATAATAAACATAAATGTACTATGGTAAAGAGCCAATGGAAGATAGTAAGTTCTTATAAAAGTAAATTTGTTTAATTTTGTTCCCAGACAACAGCAACAAAGGGATGGTGCAGTGAGTGTGTCGTGGTGATAGAGCTGGAGTAGAGAGAGGAAATTAGATCCTGTTTCTGAAAGGGAAGAGAGAGAGGGGTTTTGTGAATGATTAGCAAATCTGAAAAGTGCTGCTTCTTCCCTCTGCTTATGCTTAAATATCAATACAGGGAATAACAGTGGAAGCTGCAGCTAGAGAGGGCACTAGGGGTCACCACTGTCTTATCTATGTCATCTGGATTTAATTCTGAAGCAAGCTAAATAATATGATCAAAACTAAAGCCAGGTTATTCTGAATTTTTCTTTTTTTGTGGGCCAGACAGATTGCATTCAATTTCTTTGTTTTGTCCTCCTGCCTGCCTTCTGTCTGTCTCTCCCTTAAAACAAACCCTAGGGAAGCCTGTGGGTAGCAGGCAGGGAGGATGCTCTTGAAGCAGGGGAACTGCATCAAAATTCCCTCCGTGCAGCTCCCATTTATTTAGAGCAAAGGTTAGGCAAATCACAAATGCTAAGTCAGTGAGGCAGAATCACATAACAGCCTTGGCATGTTTCTGCAAGTACTGCAGAGCAAATTGATTACTGTGATGAATGGCACCCTTGTATTGCAGAGAGTAACTCCTGATACGTTTTGCTCTGCCTGGTCAACAATCATGTGCCTGAAGATCTTTATTCCCCTATTTTCACCCCCCAGCCTGATAAGTATTGCTGATTTCTCATGCACTTGCATCTGATATCTGTTTTAGAAGGAGGATTGGGTGTCTGGGTTGTGAAAAGAATTGCAAATCCTCCTCTCTGTGAGTTTTTTGACCTAGTGTCTAGGACATAACCATTGGTGTGGGCTGACTTTATTGTCTGAGTGTTGAAATAGTGCATTTTAAGGTGCGATGCAAGGTATCTGGGGAGGAAGAGTATTTCTTTACTAATATAGATGATTTGTCTCAAGACAGACAGGCTTCCAGGCTAGAAGACCTGATGAAGAGGTTGCATACTCTGCCAGCCTGCCCTTTTCAGCTCTAGTTGTTGATCTTGCAAGATGTGGATTCCCTTTTCTCTGCAGATAAATTACGGTGAATTGTGTTGGCTTTTTTTTGCATGATATTGTGGAAGTTGAAAGTTCACGTGAACTTGAAACAGGACTAGCCTATTTATTGAAAGAAATAGCTCAGACCTATAAAAGTGCAACGATAGCACTTGTGGCTTGGAAAGCCCCTCGCCTGCAAATCCCTGGAGGCAGGGAGAGCCCCAGAGAAGTTTCCCCATAACTGTGCTACATTTGAGTACTCCTTCCTAAGCATGATTCCCATGAGGTGGCACCCTGGCATCAGACAGCGTTTAGCCTGACCTGGCATGTAAGGGAACACAGGAACACGTATATATATCTTGATCATCCTAGCGATGATAAAGCTGCTTGGAGAGTGTTACTGTACAACCTATTTCCGGAGCTGCGTGAGGGCAAATCCAGACTCGTGGCTGTGTTCAGGTATAGCGTAAGCACGGGCAGGACGTGTTTGTCTCTGCTGCTCATTTCTGCCAGCTCCAAGCTTGGCCATCAACTGTGCGCTAGCAGAGAGCTTGTTCAGTGTCAGCTCAGGTATATGTGGGCTGCAGTCGCACTATCATCCAAAGGTGGGGGAGTTCTCCGACTCCCTATTTTAGGATTTTATGTAACAGCTAGCTTATATAAGCCTTTGTCTGTTACCAAAATGGGTGGAGTGTGTCTTGCTTAGATTCCTCGCTGAAGAAACGCTCATTACTTAATTCTTACTCAAGGGCTCATTACATACTTGAAGAATGTTTGAGTTAGTTCCTTTCCTGTTGCCAATAATAACCTATCAACTTGACAAACTGTTATGGACAAATGATAAAATGTGTAATTCACTCTTAATGAACTACATCTTAGAATACATTAGAAACAGCACTATTGAGGTAGATGAGAGAAAACAGAGACACATCCCAAACCCTGGCCCCACGTTGCATCTTGCTTTCTTCTTGCTCTGCTTCTGGTAGGAGACAGTTTGGCAGTACTGGTAGGGAAGGAAGGATGGTGTGGACTTCGCATGAATGCTTGGCCTGCAGCATGTACCTGGGTATCTGGTGTTGCTGGCAAACCCCTCATTTTCAGCATGGCCAGAGTTGGCCCCAGCACCAGTTCCTGGGTTCATGGTCTGTGGTGCCAGTGAAGGGAAGGGGGACAGCAGCCCAGAGCACCCTGCGGGCCAGTGTTCCACTCCCAAAGCTGCTTTGGACCCCAGAGAGGTCACACTGGTCTCTGTAATTAACTAAATGCCTTTCCAGATCCAGGCTTCAGTTCTCCAGCAGGTAAAGGTGGGTCATGTCCCGCTGTGTGGGAATGGTGAGGCATTAAAAGCTACCAGGTGCCCAGACCCTGTGGTAAGGAGGACCATGCAAATTGTTTTCCAATGGACTTGTTGAGCTCACTCAAACCTGGCATTCATATTTCTGTAGGGTTTTAAATAGAAAGACAGTGTGTATCTTAGCTTAACACCATAAGGAGATGGTTTGCACTCTCTCCTTCCTCCAGATACTGTGCTTCATATACTGACGTGCTTGGCATACCTTTAAAGTTTTATGAGTTGCTGAAAAAAACTCCTTTTATTTTTTTTTCTCCTCTTTTTCCTGGAGGCTGTGAGCTGCACAGGGGCACCCAAGAATCTGTAGAAAGATGTGCAAGGGAGGAAATGGGGGGAAGGGGGTGTTAAGTTTGGGGGTTTCCTGCTCAAAACCAAGTTTGCAATATAAGAAATAATGCACTGTTTTAGCTTTGAGGCCCATTTCTGTCCCTCAAGATTCTTAAGTGGTGACACAGATCACAGATGCACCAGTGCAGGGAAGATCAGGCTAGAGGTGGTATGTCATCTTTTATTCCATATATATGTAATATATATATATACACTTGCTTTTCATTTACCAATTTCATTCACACACACCTCTCAGGAAGAGGAAAAAAAACAGCCAAACCTAAACAGTGAGAGCTTTGTTTTTGTTTCCATGGGAATTCTGTGAGGGACGAGGGTGTGAAAGAAAACTGAAATATTCTGGGTTTGGATCCTGAGCAGCCCCTGGGCTTTTTCCTGAGAAGTGAAGGCATGGAGTCCTGCTGTCCCCTGGCCATGAGGCAGGGAGGGCTGAGACAGAGCTGTAGGTGCTGCTGCTGTGTCATGAAGAGCATTACTGTTCTGTGGAGCTGCGCCAGAAAAAGCAGTTTGGGTGGAGAAGATATGACTACAATTCCCAGGAGGCACCATGGTCAAGACAGGCTGTGATGTTTTAGTGCCTTTCACCAAAACTTCCTCCCCTCCCTTTTCCTCCAGAGTTAGGACAATTGTAGTACTTGAAGAAAGGAGGAGAAAAAAAAGAAATGCTTGGCAATGTGACTTCCATGACCTTCTTCTTCCCCCCCCCCCCACCCCCCCCCCCNCCCCCCCCCCCCCCCTTTCCTTTTGGAATTCCAGTCTTATGGGACAAAACAATAAAAATTGAGGGGTTTTTGGTGCATATTTGTGGCTTACTGCCAGTTGGCCCGTGGTGGGTGTTCTCTGGACTGCTCTGTTGTTGGCTGCATCTCCTGCGGCTGCCCTGTTGCGGACCCCACAGGCTTATCCTGGAGTGTCTGGTGGCCACAGGGTCACTTCACTTACTCTGGGTATTGTGGTGGCTCAGCAGTCAAAGCTGAGCACTATTCTGCCCCTCCAAGCATCTCGCAGAAGCATGCTCAGGCCCTTTTTTGTTGTGTTGCTCTGGAAGGGCCACAGAAAAAAACACATTTCCAGTTCCTACTGAGGTTGACGCTTAGGAATACAGGGTACACCAAACTTGTTGTCCTAAAGCACTGCAGAGCTGCTGTGTTATGTAGTAGAAGGTAAGCAACCATTTGAAAACCTGGCAGAGGAGTGATATATCCACTACCACCCACAGACCTGCTGCTCTACGGGTAGCACGGTTTCAGCAGAAGCTGGGGACAGTGCAGGGGAAGGTGTGGTGGTGCCTCATGCTGGAGCTTGCAAGCCTTGTGTGGTGCTAGAGCCAGCCCTCATCTCACTGCCAATCAATGCGGCTGGTGCCTCTCTCCCCTGGGGCAGTGCAGGCTCCTTCCCAAATAGGACTCAGCTGGTGGAAAAGCTACTCCCTAGTTTTCCTCCTAGTTTCCCTCTGACCTCCATGGCGTTGCAGAGGCACAAGCACCACCCGTGCTCAGAGCCAGGGAGCATCTGTGCAGCTAAAGGAGAAATACAAGGAGGAAAAAGGTCTTCCAGGTTGTCTGTAGGCATGAAAACAGGAAAAAAGTGTTCAACTCAGGCAATTAATGGTTGGATTAGTTGGTTTTGACATCTTTGATACTTCCCCTAACCAAAACCTGTCGCTTGCTGGAACAGCATCCATTGAAGAGTGATAGTCAAGCAGCACCAGGCTGGGGAATTGCCTGTTATCTGTAACACTGTGAGTAACACGGTGCTGCAGTTTGTACTAGTGTAGCTGTACTCATTTTAAGGGCAAAGCAACTTGGGGAGAAACAATCTACAGGTAAGCCCCTGGATTTAGATGACATCTGTGTTCAGATACATCAGCCAGATGCCTTCCCTGGCTCCATGTGAAATCACCAAGGGCCCTCCTGAGCTTAAGCCCTTGGGCAAAACTGCCTTTTACCACAGAGTGAAAGAGGAAAGTGCTTTTCCATCTGCAAGAATATGGTTTGTGAGACTTGGAGAACTTGATGGCTTTGTTGTGCTGTCTCACGCTTGCTCCCACCTGTTGCAAGGCAGCTGCTGTCTCTCTCTTCTGTCCTCTGTGGCCGCCACACTTGTATGCGATGCTAAGTGATGACGAAGATTGGGGATGAGATCCTTATTTAAAACAAATAACAGTATCTTTTTCCTTTCCTGGGTTATCTTTTAGCTGATGGTTTGGGTTTGGTGTGCAGCAGTGTAGGCTATTGTGCTCAAAAAGCAATTTTATGGATGTCTCTCTATGCCCCATGTATCCGCACTTTTGGCCAGCTCATGAGGCATAGCAGTGAATATTTAAAAAGAGAATAAAAATCATGAATGAAATGTATAAATAATAATTAAAAAATCCTAATACCAGCACCTTGATTTTTACAGACTGGAGCACCATCAATGTCCGTGTGACTGTCATGCAGCATGGTCTTTGCAACAGCATTTTGCATTAAATAAGAAAACTTCATAGCCTCTGTGACAGCACTAAGCGTTTTCTGAAGGCTGCATGTCAGTTCCTCAAGACTGAATTGTAGGTGGAAACAGAGAATCGAAGAAACCCCTGACAGACAACATTGTGGTTTTTCAGAGCTGGGGATATTTTTGAAGGTATGTGCCTAATGCCTGCTGTATGAACAGGAACAGCAAGGATTATGAGAAGTGTAGCAAATCACGAATGGACATGGGGACAATGGCATTTTTCCTGGAAGTGATGATTACTGTGGGTGGAGAACCTGCTCTGTAGTGCTGTTCAGGAGAGGAAATTGTGATACATAGATGCCAAAATGCTCATGGAGAATATCTGCTCTCTTCTGCTGCTGGTATAGCCCAGTTCACAGCAGCTGCCGAAATACACTGAGCAGCAGAGAAATTAAATATGTATTAACTGAGCAAAGGCTTATGGAGTTGTAAAGGTTCACCAGAATTCAGCCAGCCAGTTGTACAGGTGAAAAGCACTGAAATGAGTGCTGGGTGGGCAGTTACGGGTTTATCTGCAGAGAGAGTTCTTCTCTGTTCTGAGGTGTCCCCCCTGTGCACCAACACACACAGAGAGGTGTGTAGAGATGGGAGGTGGAAGAGGTCCCCTACTGTTCCACTGGCCTCCTGCTGTAGGAAGCAGCGAGGTTAGTAGATGTCGGACTGGAGAGGATCATGGAGATGGGGTATCCAGAACAGGCAGGTGCCCTAAGTATGCTTCCCATCTGGGTTCCCATCCCACGCATTAGCATTAGCATGACACCTCTCTGTAGTGGGGGGTAACATGTCCTTTGTGAGCGTGGCTTTGCCTGCTCTTTGGAGTGCAAAGGTGATGCTAGTGATGTAAGGTGACTTTTCTTATTTCCCAGCGCCCCTATTCTTTGCTACAGTTTCACCCTGATTTTCTGTGTTGCTTTGTTCTCTCATGATGCCGAATGTTAGAAATGTCTGTGCTGTCTTTTTCCCTTGTTCAGTATATACAGCGCTGGTGAGCCACCCTGATTCACAGCTCTCCATAGATGCAGAGTGGAACAGTGTTTGAGCTCAATACTGTGTAGCAATGGGGAAAACACCTTAGATTTCTCCGTTTGATTTCAGATTTGAAACACATCACTCACACCAGTTTTAGAAAGCCAAGTCATAGTAAACCCAATATAAACAAGCTAAGCTGATGTGATACAGGTGTGCCAAAGCAGGTATGGTTCTAGTGGAGAACTTCATTATTGCACTGCCAGAGCAGGGGTAGATTCTGTCTCTGCATTTGCAGTGACCAAAATTGGGTTATTTATCCCACATAGGTTTGAGGACCATGGGTTCAGTTCCTCACTATTAAAAAATATAACAACCATATTGAAGTCTTGACATACAGACAGAAGCAGGAGCACTGAATTCCCCTGGAAAAAGTCACCCAGGTGTCCCCCGGCGGTGAGAGCTGTAATGCTGCAGGCAGGTTTGAGGTGTTTTGCCAGCATGCCAGTATAGAAGACTCTGTTGTAGCTGTTTAATCTATGGAGGATTTTTGCTTCTCTGCTTGTCAGTTCAATGCTTCTGTGAGGACAAAAATTTTTGTTCTCTCTCACTAAAAAAAACCTGCTCCTTTGCATATTAAAAAGGACATATGGGAAGTAACATGAAAAATGCAGACAAGCAGCGCTCAGATACAAACAGTATGTGACCATAATTATTAGGTTGTCTTATGCTAAAAATGACACTGCACATGTACTTAATTCATCATTAATTTGCACCGACTCCTTCATTTGTCCTCCTCACCAAATGTAATTTCTTGGTGGCAGGAGAGGAAAACTGACTTCTTATTGAAATAACAGGGCTTGTGTGAGAGAGGAGGCTGAGGGGAGACCTCCTTGCTCCCTACAACTACCTGAAAGGAGATTGCGGAGAGGAGGGTGCTGGCCTCTTCTCCCAAGCGTCAGGGGACAGGACAAGAGGGAATGGCCTCAAACTCCACCAGGGGAGATTAGGCTGGATATTAGGAAAACAAATTTCACAGAAAGGGTCACTGGGCACTGGAACAGGCTGCCCAGGGAAGTGGTTGATTCACCTTCCCTGGAGGGGTTTAAGGGACGGGTGGACGAGGTGTTGAGGGACATGGTTTAGTGATTGATGGGAATGGTTGGACTCAATGATCCGGTGGGTCTTTTCAAACCTGGTGATGCTATGAGAGTCCAAAAGGAGAAAAACCCTGCTCTCTGTGCAAGCTGCGTTTGCAATCAGCGCGGAGCAAACCGCTTCGAGTCCCTGTACTCGCCAGGCTGGGGAGTTGCAGTAAAGTGCAGACTTTTTCCTCACCCCTAACGGCTTATTTATTGATTTTTCTCTCTCTAATAAGAAGGAAAAAAAAGGGCAGAACCCTTAAAGCAGCCTGCCCCGCTCCTCCACCCTCCCGGCAGTCTCCCCCGCCGCGGGGAGGGGTTTGGGTGGCTGGGCGAGCGCTGATAGGCCGGGGCGCGGCGGGGCCGGTCCCGCTCCCGGAGCCTTCGGGAGCCGCGTTGGGCGCCTCAGCGAGCCGGGAGGGCGGCTCCTTCCTCGGGCAGGACGCTCCGGACGGCGCCATGGGGCTCCCCGTCCCGCGGGGGCTGGAGGTGCGTCCCGAGGGATGCGGGGGGGCTGCTGCGGCTGCTTTTGGGGAAGAAAAAGCCAGATACTTAAAGACGGGACGCTTGTTTTCGAGTTAATCCCCTGCTTGGGCTCCTCGCTGAGGCTGGGCAGCAAACTTTGACGGCGGGAGGTGTTTAATCAGCCCTGCGGGATGTAGTTGGGATGAATTAACTCGTTTCAGGCTTTTGAACGGGTAGGTTGCGATGCAGCGAGGCTGGTGAGTCCTGCAGGCAGCCCGGAGGCTCCGGGTTGGGGAATTCGGAGACGGTCGCTTTACGTTCAGTGGTTTTGAGGTGCGTTTGGCTGGTTTCTCCAGTGCTAGTGAAACTGTCTCTGCTTGGTCCCTCTCAGCAGCTGCCGGTTTGGGACACGAGGGAAAAACCTGAGTTTCCCAACATGCCGGCTGACACGACCTGTTCTGCTGAGCTCCCGGCTCGTTTTCTTGCACTGAGAGTCTTTTCTGCCTGTTGCTGTTTTTCTTTACTTGGCATGATGCTTTCCTTGGTGTAGGAGGCTGCTCTTTGGAAATCTTCAGCCCCAAGGTCTGGCCTAGGCAATGACTCCAGCCAGTGCGGCTCCATTGGCTTTGGGAGTGTTTCTCCTGCACTGGCAAGACCGACACGTCCTGACAATACATATTATGTGTCCAAGTCTATGTGGTCTCCAGATTTCTTCCTTTAAGGAAATCTGCACAATGCCTCTGAATTTCTTACAGTTATATGTCTGCTGGGGGGAGAGACACCAATGGCTTAATTGGGTGGGTGAAGCTGTGCTGGCTTAACATTCCTGTGATGGTCGTAAGTGATGGATTGTCAGGGTAGTGCTGGTGGGTCCATGGCTGCTGGGATGCTTTCTGTTTGTATACGGTGTTGTGTTTCATAGCTGCCTGTCTTTGCAGCTCAGGGGGTGGGAACTCTGTTTCAAGAGTTTTTAATCACTCAGGAATTCATGTTCTCCTTCCCGCACCATCTCTGGCATT